>QKWP01000002.1:70094-100184 GCA_003550325.1 Gigaspora rosea | reverse complement strand
GACTGAACCTGAACATGTTCATGAACTTATGAACTGAACCTGAACTGAACCTGAACCAGCTCTAAAAGTTCAATACTGAACTTGAACCTGAACATGTTTTAAAAAATGTTCAGGTTCAGGTTCAATACTGAACCTGAACCTGAACCTGAACTTGACCTAAGTTCAGTTCAGTTCAGGTTCATAGGAACACTAGATCAGATAATAGTGATTTAATATGTTAGATATTTGGGTGTGAGTCAATAAAAATCAAGAAATTTTTTATAATAAAATTTTTTTGAAACTTTAAACAGAAATAACTTAACAAAAATTTAATCAAATTTGATAAATTTTTTTTAAATTAATTTCATAAACTTATAGAATTAATTTTAAAAAAATTTATCAAATTTGATCAAGCTTTTGTTAAATTATTTTGATTTAAACTTTTAAAAAAAGTTACTAAAAAAATTTGCTTGATTTCTATTGATGGCAGCCCATTTAATCTAGACTATAATCCAGGTTAGGGAAGAGTGATCTGATGGGCCAGATATTTAATCTGGGCCATGACCCAGGTTAGATAATAGTAATCTAATAGGTAATAAATACAAAAATTAGAAAAAAATAGTATAAAATAGGTTTTTTTAAGTTTTTTTTTTTATTTTATACAATATATATTACAATATACAACAGATTATGTATAAAATAGGTTTATTTAATTTTTTTTTATTAGTAACTCTTTATATACCAAATTTCTATTAGTATTCAGTTTAGAAAGAGAAATTTTATATTTCAGACTTTTTCTTTACCAAAAAAATTTCTTAGAATAGTTTGTTTATAATAGAAAAATGTAACTGTACTCTTAAATTCAGCTTGACTCTAAATTTAGTCTATATTATATATAAAATCATATTTGAATAGAGTTAACCTTGCAAAATAGAATGTTTTCTAATTAATCAATATCAGTTTCTGTTTTACATATAAGCAGCACTGTGATTTCTCATGACTCTTGTTCCTAATTTGGAATTGGTGACAATGCAGATTTTTTAGAAAAAATAAGCTAAATTTTTTATTTTTTTGTTAGTGAAAATATTCTTTAAAAACTCTAAAAAAAGCAAGAATATGGAGGGGTTTTTAATTTATAATCTTTAAATTTTCTAATAAGTGTATTGAAAGACTCATTTGCTGTTCTTCTTGTGAGCTATATACAAAGGACTTTGTTAATAAAAAACTTCTTTCTCCAAATTTTGTATACAAAGGCATTACTTCCTGCTAATTATTTTGTATACTAAACTTTTGGTTTGCATACCAAATATATAAAAAAGTTTTTAGAGGACAGAAGACAAAGAAACTCTTGGTTGATCTTTATAAAAACTATTACTTTGTAGTACTTCTTCTTACTTTAGCAAATTTTGTTTTTTATTTGTGTAAAAATTTTGGTACAAGTAAGGACGCTGACATTTATTACCTAATATCCATTTACTATAAGGGCTTACTCTCCACCCCCAGGTAAGATCTATAAATAGAATTTTGGCCAATCAAATTTAACTAGGTAAGATTTTTCTTGACCTCCCACTCTCTAAAATATTACCTAATAAATGCAGCACCCTAATTGTCAAAGAGAATTAATGATTATGAATAAAGAACTTTTATATAAGGCAAAAATAAAATAGAGACCTGTTATATAGTGACCCCTATGATCAGCCAATCATATTCGTGATTGGAGATCATATATTATTTTTTTTTGTGCATTATGACAATCAAATTTTTTTATTGTTTGTTTTGTTGTTTTGCTTTCTGCTTATCTTTTACTTTTGCTTTCACTTTTCGCTTACTAATTTTTTTTTTAGCTTGTTGCTTTTCAGATTCGTCGCTAATGTTGTCATTGGCGTCATCATTAGTATCACTATTGGTGTTATTGTTGGTGTCATCACTAGTAGAACTCCGAAATATATATAGATAGATCAGATTAATTATAGGGTTACTAAAAAAGAAAAAATCTGCAGAAAAAACTTCAAAAATAAACAAAAAATTACTATAAATAGAAAAGATCTGCATAAAATCTAACTTATATCTGACCTATCTATATATATTTTGGGGGTTCTTCACTAGTGTTGTTGCTGGTGTCATTGTTAGTGTTGTTGTTAGTATTATTGTTAGTATATAGTTCTGTAAGTAGTTTTTGTATTTTTTTTCTCTTGTATTGTTTTTGTATTAACTTGTTTTTTTCCTCTTGTATTAACTTGGGTCATAGGTTTCTGGAATGTTGTTAATGAATCAACCATCACTCAAGTCAGTCTTGGAAGTTTTGACTGAACGAAACGACTCTGGTAAGGTTTCTTTTTTTTTTTTCGATTATTATTAACTTGCTCTTTTTTTCACGGGTTTAAATTCTTTTGTTAGTGGTTTCATTCTTTCACAGTTTAGAGGTTCTTTTGCATTGTTTGTCACCAGAATCAGGATTTTTTTCAATTGCATTTTTTTATGTTATAGTTTTTTATATTTTCTTAACACTTTTTTTTTAGTCTTTGGAGTTGTCGCTGGCGCTGTAGTTAAAGTCGTTGTTGGTGCTATTTGGAGTCGTCGTTGGAGTCATTGTTGGGATTTGGGCTAGGCTGTTAGTGCTACTCTTTGGACGAGTGGGTCTTTGCGCTTCAGGTTCTTAATGATGTCATAGGTAGTGCAGTTTTTTTTAGTCCTATTGATGTCATTGTGGGTTGGATGTGTGTCGTTTTTTAGTAGGTTTTTTTTTGTTGTTTTTGTTTTGTTCTTTAGTACTGTTCTTGTCCTATTTTTTTGCCACCATTCTCGTCTTGTTTTCTTGTCATTACTGTTCCATTTTTCTTAGTTCTAAAAAAAAAAAAGATAAATTAGATAATAAAAAAAAATTAAATTAAATAAATTAAATAAAAATCGATAAGTTAAATAAAAAAAACTGCTTGTTTTGTTTTCTAAAAAAAAAAAATAATAAATTAGATAAATTAATAAATAAAAAAAAGATTAAAACTGATAAATTAATTAAAAAAACCAAAAAAAATTTAATTATAAAGAAAATAAATTATTATTTTTTTTTTTAATCTTAAGACCCAGCGCTCTTCTCTGTAACCCTCCTTTTGAGCAACCTCCACTTAAACCCAACTCTGATAAACCAACCGGCTTGCCTTACGCCGCCCAGAAGACCTCCGTTATTGGAGCTTTGGCCACTCGGAGATGTTACTGTGATGAAGGCTTCATCCGGCTTGCCTTTCACCGCCCAAATGTGGGTCCGTACCGCATTATTTAACTTCCTGCAGGACTGGCCGAGCCACCTCAGTCCTGTTTCCTGTGGGTACGTATACATTACACGAAAACGCTGCCATCAAGTTCGTGCCTCATTGGACCGACCTACATCTTGTATGACTTCAGTTATTCCTAATCGGGTTCTGACTATCAAATTCAATTTACCGCCAGGCGGTATTGAACCGGCAACCTTTGATTGGGGACCTGGGAGCATAACCGCTATACTATCGACCCGCAGGTCTTAAAGAAAATAAATTAGAGCTTAGAACTGGGTTATTTTTATATATTAAATCCAGTTTCTACTGTATAATTTTTTAAATGTATATAATCGACCAATTGAATTTGATTATATGCATCATGTGCTTGAGTCAAGCATGTAATGCATGTGATCAAATTTGATTGGTTAATCACAGGGTTGATATGGTGACAGGTCAGCATAAAATAATAGCCTATTTTTTTTATACTTAAATTTTTTTAAATTTTTTTAATTATATTTTTATTTTTTGAAATTATTTTAAGAGTTTTTTTATATATTTAACTTTTTGTACATATATATTTTTTTATTTTTGATTTCTTTTTATTTAATTTTATTTTTTTTTTTATTTTTTTATTTTTTTTAATTATTTTATTTTATTTTTTAATTTTCGCATTTTATTTTTTTAGAGAGTTTTTTTATTTATTTTTTTATTAAATTTTTTAATGTTTTTTTTTATTTTAAAGGCATTATTTTATGGCGACCTGTGATTGACCAATCAAATTTGATTATGTGCATCAAGTGCTCAATATGAGCACGTAATGCACGTAATCAAATTTGATTGGTCAATCATATATACTTAAAAAATTATATAGTAGAAACCGGGTTTAATATATAAAAATAACCCGGATCCAAGCTTTAATCTATTTTCTTTATTAATAGGCAATTCTCCAGTCAACTGGTTCATAAAAATTTTTTATATATATAAATTTTACTATAAGTGCTAAAACTTTTTTTATACTAAGTTAATCACCTTTTTTGGCTTAAGAGACTTTTGTAAAGCTCATTAAAACGCATCTAATGGTGGTTAGAACGTTAAAATAGGCTTGGTGGATACTAAAATATCTTTAAAAAACCTTTCTTTTACTATGTAAATTTCTTTGCAAACAATAGTATTGTTTATAAAGAAATTTATATAGTAAAAAAAAGGTTTTTTACAGATATCTTGGTATTCACCAAGCTGATTTTGATGCTCTAACTACCATTAGATGCGTTTTAATGAGCTTTACAAAAGCCTCTTAAGCCAGAAAGGTGATTAACTTAGTATAAAAAAGAGTTTTAGATAGAGACGCTGTGCATTCGCACTTATAGTAAAATTTATATATAAAAAAAAAAATTTTTGAACCAGTTGACTAGAGAATTGCCTATTAATTAATTTTTTTGGTTTTTTTTAAATTAATTTATCAACGATTATCTCTACTCCAACCCATCACCACAGGAGAATCTATACCATGAATCATACGACACTCCTACTAGCAATTAAAAATATCATCACTACAAAAAAAATCAATTTAACAGTTAATTACAAGGAAACACTAATCATACCCCACCCACCAGAATCCACCCACTCAGAGCTTGTGGTCTAGAATATCAGTAACTCATATACAGTGCAATTTCTTATATACAACATCCCACATACACCAAGACAATTCCTACGGCACCAGGACCCGGACAATTATATTTGATCCGGTATGTATTAAATGAGGTAAATTTTTAAAAAAATTTTTAAATGGTGATATGTAAAAAACGAGTTTTTTGGGAAAATATGGAGGGTAAAATGAGGTAAATAAAAAAATAGTGGTAGGATTTTTTATAGGTAAATTTTTACCATTATTAAGGTAGTATATATAATTGAGGTAAATTATCATATGAGGCGAAGGATCGTGTGGCTGTTCTACTTTTCAATTACATGATATCCTATCACTTCGCACAAAATAAAAAATACTACATTGAATCTTATGATTGGTAAATAGTATAACGGACAGATGGATATTGTTATACCTAATATAGAAAGATATTAGATATTTTTTTTCCTTTATTTTCTTGTATTACGAGATTAATAAGCCATATTGGCTATGCACGTTTGGGGATCAACTATTAGTTACGGGACTGGTTATCAAAAGTTATTAACTAATGTAACTAGTAATCGATAGTTAGTAAATACAGTACTAGGAAAGTAAAAAACTAATGACAAGTGTTAATAACTACTATAGAAAAGTATCTAACTATCAATATAATAGAGAAATTATGAAAGGATACCTTCCTGGTACGTTTTGGTGGATAAGTTGAATTATACTTAATGTCTCTTTTAGTGATTTATTTGAATAACGATAATAATATAGTATTAGTATTAGTTAGTATTATTTACATAATTGTATTTGTAGTTTTATTTATCTTAATAAATATCGTTTCCTTGTAATAATATTACAAAAAATCTCTTACTTTTTTTTTTTTTTGATATTAATGGTGAGACCTTGCTCTTATCTTTATTAAATTTAATGGAAACTTTTTACAATTGGAAAAAACTTCATGATTTAAATCTAATGCTAAGAAAAAGAACTCAGACATATAGCTAGATAAACAAAAGTAGACCTAGTAGGCCTAAAACAACCAGAGTGGCCAAGCCTCACCTAGATTTGGGATTAGTTAATATACTTGAAGGGTGCATAAGATATTTAATCCAGTGAGAATACCAATATTCTACTTTCTGAATAGAGGTATTTATAATAGAGTTATTATTATTAGTTTGAGTTAAATGTGTAGTAATTACAGGAGATCCAAAAGGTATAGGCTGGTTTTGTGAGGTTGCTTGTTGGTATTGTGATCTTGAAGTACAATATGGAATCCAATTTTTGTATAGATTTGTTGGTTAAGATGAAGTAAAAATTTAATTGTGAGAGAGCTAGCAAGTTTTGAAGATAGAGTAATTTCTTGTATTATGTTTATTAGTTCTAGTGGAATAAGACCTGATAGAGTTGAGTATAATGAAGGCTTATGTGAAAAATGGTGGATTTGAAAACTTTCAAGTTTTAAGATTTGGGAGTGAAGATTTTTAGTCTGAGTTGGGGAAATATCTAGTTTGTTAGAATTAAATATTTGGTTTAAAGAAATATTTATAAGGTCTAGCAGAGGGCCCAGTGCAAAGCACTACCTGCCTGTTGGCATATATGACAAATGTTAGGGTATGATGGATATCTTTTATAAAGGATATGTGGGGAGGAAAGCTCATCTAGTAATAATTTGACTCTAAAAGATTTTAGAGTAGAAGATTGAAAGCTGTGTGAAAAATTGGTAATTTTTTGGTTGTTATTGATATATTACCATGAAGCATTCCAGTTAATAAGTTGTGAGATTGAGTTCCATTGTTGGAAACGATTTTGTGATGTCACCATGCAATTATATGTGCTCTGCAAATTGTTCTGATGCTGCAACGTATAGAGAGTTCTATTGGGTAGTTATCTAAGGTTGGTGTATACTGAGGATTATATATATTGTTTGAATTAAAAATAAGATAAGGTGCTATGTGATGATTACATGCTAGTTGGTCAGCTTTGTTGTTAAAATCATTATCTTTATGTGCTCTAACTTTGTACAAAGTGATATTAAGATTATATGATTTAATTAGATTAAATAGTGTATTCCAAATTGACCAGTAGGGGATATTTAGAAAGTTTGGAAGTGGCATAGTATTGGTTAAGTTTTGGAATTTAGATATAACTGATTGTGAGTCTGTATAAATTTGGATAGTACAGTTTCTGGGAGCTGTACTGATTGCAGCTAAAATTGCAAGTAATTCTGCTTTAAATGAGCATGGCCAGTATTTTGTTTGTGCTTGAAAGGTGTGTATGATATTTAGATTATCTAATTGTATCCAGCCTATTCCCATAGAGCACTAAGAGTTGCCTAGATTAATAACAGAGCCATCTGTATAAAAAGTTAGTTCTGAATAACTACTATTATAATTTGTAAAAGCCTGTAAAGTATTACAAGCTTGACTTGGTTCAAATATAGAAGGAAGTTGTGTAGTAGAAATATTAAGATTTGGTAATGGTGGTATTTGAATTGGGTTTCTAAGTGCAATTGAGTACAGTGATGGCACATTGTCATTTAAAAATAAATGACACCTTGTCATATGACAAGTCATTTATGTCATAAAAAAATCATTTATTTTTTTATGACTATACTTGTTATTTATAGTTTATATAATAATTATTAATAATCACATTGATATTTGCATTGATCGTTTTCATTGATATTATAAAGATAATTCTTTATTGTTCATGCTTTATATTTTTTTAATTCATTATATTCGAATCGATCTTTATTGCCTTGTATTACATATTTTTTTCAATACTTTATTGATTCGCATTTATGGCTTTGTGACTCGTGAAATTCGTTATAATGAATTCTAAATATGCTAAAAAATTCTGGTCTTCACTATAACTTGAAATTGGCATAACAGAAGAACTCAGATATAGGGATGTTACGGTCCCAAAAGAACCGTTGTTTGGACCAGTTTTTTGAACTGGTCCAAATGGTTCTTGGTCCAGGAATTAAAATAGGTCCAAAGTCGGTCCATATAAATAAACACAAATATAATCAAATAGAAGCAAGGGATCAATCGGAAATAATTATGAAAAGTACCTGTGTTTATTTTTCCTTATAAGAACATTCGCCACTTGGTATATAAAACCGATCTTGATTTGTAGTAAGCTTTATTGTAAACACCGATTATATTAATATCCATCACGATTGTAAAAGAAACTTCATTCGCATTATTGTTATAAACAATTATAGGAAGTATAGAAGTTTGAATAGTTGTTTTATATAATACTGTAAAAATAAATTGCGTTAGAAATAATAAATAAAATAACATTGTGCTAATTATAAACGTAAAGTGTGTATGCATTTGAAGGTTTTTTTTTTTACAAAATAAATTCGCCAAAGATTTCCCAGTACTATAGCAGTGCTAATCTACACATACGGTTCAGTGATATTAATTGCTTAAATTATTGTTGAAGGTGGCCCGGTACAGGTTTGGTCCGAACCGGACTGGGTTATTGAACCAGTTTATGAGCCTTGGTCTGGTCTATGGTCTGCTGCCTGGACCGGTCTTTTGAACCAAGACCGAACCAAGACAGACTGTAACATCCCTACTCAGATGCACTGCATTGGATACGAAACATCAGGGGATTTATTTTCTTTTTCTTTATAAAAATAAATGGTGTATAAATAGTACATATATAACATACGTTTATCATTAAAAGAAAACAGAATAATGTAAATATTTTATTCTATTTCAAACAATTTTGATTTTAAATATAACATTCCTGGTTTTAGCGTGCAGCTACCTAATTAAACAATTACTCTAACAGCTATTTTGGTAAGCTCTTTAGGGTAGAATTTAATGTTTTAATTAAGATAGTTGTTAATATATTAAAATTTTCACGAGGAAATTTTTCTGTTAGAAATTAAAGACAGTTTATATAATCTACTATATATTAATAAATAATTGTATGACAGTTATTCTAAACCAGGAATGAATGATAAACAGTAAAACATGCAAATAATGTCTAGGGGCATGGTGTGAGTAATGGCCAGGATTAAGCTTAATTCAATCAAAATTCAAAATTACACTTTTGGGATTATTTTGCATTTATAAGGAAAGCCAATTTATAAATGTTGAATAACTCCGATATAGATAGTATCGAATTCAGTGATTTGAAAATTAGTAAGGCACGTGATGCATTTTATGATTATTCGATAATTATTTTTTGGTTAAGTTTTTGATAATAGTAATACTATCATTTATTTATCATTTTAATGTCATTTATAAAAATATTTTTTATGACTTGTCATTTTGCCATGGTTTTATATAAATTTTTTTTATGATAAATGACATTGCCATTTTAAAATGACATATCATTTATAGTCATTTTCATAAAAATTTTTATGACCTTGTCATTTGCTATCACTGATTGAGTATATAAGGTCTAGAAAATTAGCATTTAAGTTAATTGTTTTGTCAGAATTTAGTCTGCCAAAGAATTTTGTAGCATAACTAGTAGGTATTAGAATAGTACATTTNGTCTAGAAAATTAGCATTTAAGTTAATTGTTTTGTCAGAATTTAGTCTGCCAAAGAATTTTGTAGCATAACTAGTAGGTATTAGAATAGTACATTTGTTTTTGATTATTTTAGTATTTTTTTTTATTAATTTGACAGTCTTGTCGGTGCTTAAATACAAATTGAATCAACTAATTAAGCTAATTCTAGTAGTTACTACTTTGCAATTGCAAGCCTGGCATCATCCGGCTATCTTAATCTGTACCCAGATGCGACCTGTCGCACTAAGTCACGTATGACCTAGAAATTTTATCTTGGCTACTTGGCTATCTTACAAACCAAACCAAAATGGTACAACACCATTTACAATTCTATCTTCTACCCCTTGAGAAAACAAACTTTCAACTAAATCTTTCCTTCTCTGACGGTAATCAGCTTTAACTCCATTATTTAACAAACTTTCTTCACCTAGAATTCTTTTAGAAAGCGTAACTTTCCTCGAAGAAAACCCTTTGTCACACTTCTTGCGCTTGTCATTTCTTGAAATTCCATTAACTTTCTTCCACTGATTTACTTCTTTACATCATCTTTGCCAATTTCTTCGTAAAAACACTCCTCAACGATTCTAGAATAAAAATCCAAGCATCGATAGACTTCTTTTTTACTGATCTTAACTTTACATAACTCGTCCACCATATCATTGATAAGCAAACCCCTAATATGACTCTTCCGCTAGCTTCTTCTTATTTCACTTGTTGGGCCAAAAATAATCTTCTTAAACTCGGGCTTGGGTAATAAAACCTTACTTGAATCGCCAAGTTTCTTCTATGCACCTTCACTAGAAACCTCCTCAATCATCTCCCAGTACCAGTCATACATTTTACATACTGTCAAATGATTGAGAGTCTCATCTTTCTCCTGACAAGCAACACAAGTACTTGTGCTATTTATTTCAGGTTTTCTTTTCCTAAGTATAGTCAAAACCGGCACTTCATTACTCAAGCATTTGAGCCTAAAGGCCATCCTACCACTTGCTTCAAGTGACTTGCATTTTACTTCCGTTCTTTGCTTGTTCTGTTTTCAGAATCTTGACCAATGATGCTTGGCTCACTGTCTTCTTCAAAAGACTGCATTACACTTGAGCTTCTCCATTCTGCTCCGAGTCTCATATTTAAAACTACCTTCATTAGCTTTCTTGCCGGTTCTTCTACCGGTAGCTCCATCCAATACATCTTGTACAGATATCTACAATTGCCTTCTAATTTCAAATCTGAAGCTCTCTTCAACGATGCTCCTTCTTTTGCTATTTCATCGGCTTTCTCATTCCACCGAATCTTGCTATGAGCCTTAACCTTAATCAAGTTCAACCTAATACCTTTCGACTTGCACAAATCTTTGATTTTGGATACTAACTTATAATTCTTTTTCCTACCCCAACTTTTAATATCATCTAATCTGGTCGTGCATTCTAGACTTGCAATTGCAGCAGCACTATCTAATTTAATTGCTATTCTACTATTACTCAATGATACTAATACTACCATTAATACTGCAACTAATTCTGCCTTTGTCGACGACGGCCACCTTAAAAATTTAACTTTCCCTTCTATTATACTACTCTCGTTCTCTTCATCGACCAATACCCAACTTGCACCCATTGCAGTAGAGCCACCTCTTTTTACTAACGAACCATCTGTGTAAAAACAGTAGCTAGGCTGCCACCTTCTAGTCAAAATTTTCAGCTGTTCCAGTAATTCCTCTTCTAAATCTCTTTCAAAGCCTTGTTGCTTAATTAAACACTCTTCATGGCTAAAAACTCGTATATTATCCTCCATTCTTGTCTCAGATTTGAAAATCTCTTTTCCTTCGTTTTCTATCTTAAAACCTACTATTTCTTTTGTAATTACTGGGACTTTCTTACCATGCTTAATACCCAATTTTGGTACTACACCTATTAGGTTTTCTCTTTTAACCCAAAACAAATCTGCTTTACTTTTATCTTGATCTTTTTTAGAACTCGATATTTCTGCATTTTTGGGAACTCTATTTTCTTTATCTTCATCTACTGACCAGCTTTCTACTAGCAGCTTCTTCTTCTTCTTTTCTCTAACTTTTCCTATAACTGACTCTCCTTTTTCGTTATTTAGTACAACCCACTTATGCTTCCTTTTGTCCTCTGACAATTTCAATGCATAAGTTTTCATTGACAAAACATTCTCTGACTAAACTTGAAACCTCTCATCTACTATCCTCGTGCTCTGGTACTTAATAAGTTTCTTCTCTATTTCTTCAAACCATTTCGCTTTTCTTCCACGCGAAGATTTGGCTCTCAAAACATGAAATTTGTTCCAAGTTATCATTTTAACACCGTTTTCTTCAATTAACTGATTAATATAATAAAGGTTGTATTCCTTAATACTTTCATATGCCTTAGCGAAAATTCTCTCTCCCACCAATTTTTCTATCGTTGGTCCGAAACCAGGAACACTCCATGATCTCTCCGCCGTTCTGATAGAAATTCCTATTTCTTTAGCTTTGACCAAAATCTGACATGCTAAATTATTCTTCCAAATTTTTTGTAAGCTGCGATTTTTGGAATTCTCCCACTGCTCTGTTACTAGACCTGCTAAAGCATATCCTTGTTTAACTCTTAATCTCGTGAGTTTGCCAACCTGTTCCACACTATTGAGTCTATTCTGCAAGCTTACTACTTGTTGACTTAAAACTTCGTGTCCTAGCAATCTACATCTTCCTAAACCTTGATGTGTTAAAATATAGTTTCCAGTCGTTGCAGACAACCCAATTTTGTTTTTAATAAGCCTCACAACAGGTTGGTGAATTTTTTCAATCCTTGCCTGAGATAATTTGGTAGTCTGTAATAAGTAAGCTAATTTTGGTACTAGGCATGCATTGTTCGTATAAATTAGCTGACTTATAGTCATCTTCTTGTGACNTAATTTAATTGCTATTCTACTATTACTCAATGATACTAATACTACCATTAATACTGCAACTAATTCTGCCTTTGTCGACGACGGCCACCTTAAAAATTTAACTTTCCCTTCTATTATACTACTCTCGTTCTCTTCATCGACCAATACCCAACTTGCACCCATTGCAGTAGAGCCACCTCTTTTTACTAACGAACCATCTGTGTAAAAACAGTAGCTAGGCTGCCACCTTCTAGTCAAAATTTTCAGCTGTTCCAGTAATTCCTCTTCTAAATCTCTTTCAAAGCCTTGTTGCTTAATTAAACACTCTTCATGGCTAAAAACTCGTATATTATCCTCCATTCTTGTCTCAGATTTGAAAATCTCTTTTCCTTCGTTTTCTATCTTAAAACCTACTATTTCTTTTGTAATTACTGGGACTTTCTTACCATGCTTAATACCCAATTTTGGTACTACACCTATTAGGTTTTCTCTTTTAACCCAAAACAAATCTGCTTTACTTTTATCTTGATCTTTTTTAGAACTCGATATTTCTGCATTTTTGGGAACTCTATTTTCTTTATCTTCATCTACTGACCAGCTTTCTACTAGCAGCTTCTTCTTCTTCTTTTCTCTAACTTTTCCTATAACTGACTCTCCTTTTTCGTTATTTAGTACAACCCACTTATGCTTCCTTTTGTCCTCTGACAATTTCAATGCATAAGTTTTCATTGACAAAACATTCTCTGACTAAACTTGAAACCTCTCATCTACTATCCTCGTGCTCTGGTACTTAATAAGTTTCTTCTCTATTTCTTCAAACCATTTCGCTTTTCTTCCACGCGAAGATTTGGCTCTCAAAACATGAAATTTGTTCCAAGTTATCATTTTAACACCGTTTTCTTCAATTAACTGATTAATATAATAAAGGTTGTATTCCTTAATACTTTCATATGCCTTAGCGAAAATTCTCTCTCCCACCAATTTTTCTATCGTTGGTCCGAAACCAGGAACACTCCATGATCTCTCCGCCGTTCTGATAGAAATTCCTATTTCTTTAGCTTTGACCAAAATCTGACATGCTAAATTATTCTTCCAAATTTTTTGTAAGCTGCGATTTTTGGAATTCTCCCACTGCTCTGTTACTAGACCTGCTAAAGCATATCCTTGTTTAACTCTTAATCTCGTGAGTTTGCCAACCTGTTCCACACTATTGAGTCTATTCTGCAAGCTTACTACTTGTTGACTTAAAACTTCGTGTCCTAGCAATCTACATCTTCCTAAACCTTGATGTGTTAAAATATAGTTTCCAGTCGTTGCAGACAACCCAATTTTGTTTTTAATAAGCCTCACAACAGGTTGGTGAATTTTTTCAATCCTTGCCTGAGATAATTTGGTAGTCTGTAATAAGTAAGCTAATTTTGGTACTAGGCATGCATTGTTCGTATAAATTAGCTGACTTATAGTCATCTTCTTGTGACGTATTGCCCACATAAACTGTTTTACTACCAACTTTGCTTTTTTCTCTAACTTCCGTTCATTAGTGCTACTACTTAGCCAAATTCTAAGCACCTAAACTAACGATTTCTTATCTTCTGCTTGAACTCGCTTCTTGCCAATTTTAATATAATTCTCTTCCTTCTGGATACTAGCATTCATAACAAGTAGCTTGGACTTCTTGCTGTTAATATGAATATCATTAAACTTAAAGAACCTTTGCAAGATTTGAATTAACTTTTCCATCTGGTTTTTACTCCCAGCTATCCATGTAGTGTTATTAGCAAAAGCTACTGCTGCCTGACGCACTTCATTTACTTTTACCGAGTTTGTTCTAATATCTAACAGCTCGTCTTGTTGAACTCTATAACCAAGTTCAGTATCATCTTGTATCCGTCAAAAAAGCGGATCATAAAAAATTCTCCATATTAAAGAAGAAATTGTTTCACCTTGTTCAATACCGTCTCCTGCTTCAAATTCTTTTGTCGCGCCAAATTCGGTCAAAACTTTAACTTTTTTACCTTTAAATAGATCTACCACGAACCTAATTACTTGTTTTGGCAGCTTAACTCTCTGTAGTGCAAATCTTAAAGTTCTAATTGATACCAAATTATACGCTTTTTTCATATCCTGTAAGACTACCCAAAGCTCTTTTTTATTTTCTTTTGTCACTTCAACAATCATTTCTACCAAATAAATTGCTTCTGCTGTCGAACACCCAGGTAGTCCAGCAAAATTTGGCCCTTTCAATATCTCCTTCTTGACCATTATTTTGGATAGTCTTTTAGTTACGATTTTTGTTAAACATTTTCTAAATGTCTCTAGAAGCGCTATAGGCCATATATTGTTTAATTGATAACCCCAATCTTCACTCTTTGGAATCAAGTAGATTTGCGCAACCTTTCACTTGTCAGGTATACAGCTATATTTCATGCACAAGCTAGCAAGTCATGTAAACTTTTTCTGTGTTTCTTTGCTAACATTTTTGATCAACACATATCCTATTCCCAAAATTGCAGCTGTATTACTCTTCATCTCTCTTACTGTACTCGACCACTCCTCTTCCGAAATCTCTTCCTCAAGATCATTGTACCATTCAACTTTCATCTCTTTCAACGGCCTATAAAATTCTTCAAACACCTCCTCATCTAGTACAACCTCTCTTTCTCTAAATTGTTCACAAAAATGATCTCTTGTTTTTTCTAGTACTAGCTCTGGTGTATTTATTAAACCCCAACTATCTCCTTTTTGTTCGAGCACTCTATCAATTTTTATTTTATTGGTTGGTTTTTCAAGCAAACTAATCAACATCTTTCCAATATCACTATCGATTCTTTCACACCTTCTGTCAATTGCATCTCTTATCTCTTTTTCTATCTGTTTCTCGAACTCAATCTTCTCTTGTGCTCTTAGCCCTTTCCACTTCAACTTTGCATATTGCAGCCACAATACGAGCTCTTTTCCATTATCTGATTTTACTACTGGCACTTCACAATTACCCTCTCTATTTTATCTCTTTTAGGTTCCAAAAAACACGTTTACCTGCCACAACCGTCCTGATTTTACTTATACTTTTACTCAACTATATACTTGTTTTGTGCAGTTCCGTTTTCTGAGATTTCTGTTTCTTGCTACTCTCCTCCTTGACTATCTTCTTTTTGGGTAAGTTCTTGTTTGCAGCATACTTGATACCATTGTAAATAATGTCCCATATGGTATTGATACTATCTTTTGATTCGTTTTCAAAACATTTACTTAAGCCCTTGTTTTTCTTTAAGAACACCTCAAGGTCATTTTGATAGTTCTTCCAATTCTCCTTCGTTGCTTTATCATACATGTACACTACTCTTGTTGGAGTTTTTCTTTTTTCCTCCATCAAATTACATAACTTTATCCATCGCTTACATGAAATCTCTGCTGTTACTATTTCGTGGTCACTCGCTATGATTACATAACTTTATCCATCGCTTACATGAAATCTCTGCTGTTACTATTTCGTGATCACTCGCTGTGATTACTTCAGCTTCTTTAATTTTAGCCTTGCATAGCCCAAGGCTCAAATCTTCTGATATCCAGATCTGATCAATTCTGAACTTTGTAGCTTGACCAGATCAGGTGAACTTCTTAAAGCCAGGATTTAACACTCTAAAAGCATCAATAAATTCCTGATTTTTAAACCATTTATGTAATGGTAAGAGCTTCGTCGATGTAACTCCGCTTGGTCCCACCCTATCAAGCTCCTTATCTACTATGTGATTGAAATCACCCATCACTATAAAATGAGCATTGGTAGAACGCTCCAAAAAGTTCGTAACCACTTTTTGCTAAATCTTTTTTGCAACTTCCTTGTCATTGGAAGGAATGTAGACTACTATTATAATCAACTCGAACTTTCTAAAGTAAAATCTTGCTTCTATTATATACTTCTCAAACCGTATGACTTTTCCTAAATGCCTTTTCCACCTCTTACTAACCAATATGCCGACACCTGACCCTTTTCTTTTTTTAATTTCGTCCCTTGTCCAGAAACCCTTAAAATTCTTTCCTTCCAATAGATACTTCAAATTCTTTTCATTTGCATTCGTCTCTTCTATCCCTAATATTTCAATGTCCTTTTCACATGCCCAACCTAGTAATGCTTCTAATTTGCCTCTATTATTTTTAATCTCATTAATATTGTGACATGCTACTTTAATCACAACTTCTTGTTTTTGCGCAATAATAGTTGACTTGTTTGCACTATTTTGTGTAGTAGGCTCTGTTCGCCTACTATGTTCCTTTAATTTAACTGGTGTGGCTGTTAGGAGTAATTTGGCCTATCAGGCCCTTAATCAATCTTTCTAGCTTATTGAACTTCAAACGAATTTCTTCATTAACTAACTCTTCACTATGCCCTTCATTGGTACAAAGTTGTTTATTGCACAATGAGCTTTGCTTGGCCGTAAAATCTTCTCTTCTTTTCTGTATTCTTTCTCTTGGTTCTATATATTTCTCTTTCTTTCTGCTTGCTTGTCTCTTCCATAAATTTCTCCTTTCCCCGAATGTATTACTTCTGTTCTCTTCCATATATTTTCCTTTTCCTTTATCTCTTACTACCTGTTGTACATACTCTTTGTCTTTATCAAATTCCATTTCTTCTCTATTATTCAATTTTAACCATTCAAGCTTGGTGTTATAATAATACACTTCAGACATCCATGCTTTTCTTAAATCCTCCTCTGACTCGAAATATACCACTGCTACTTTTCTTTGATTACCATTACTATTGTTTGTAATATAAACTGATTTTGCTTTTACTCTACTAAGTTGTCTTAGTAATAAAGCATCAATTGCATACTTTGGTACATTCGTTACTTTTGTTTTATACTGATTTCTCTTAACAAGAACTTCCTTGTCAAACACCTCTGGAGACATTTTCAACAACCTTCCATTTGCCATTGGAACTGCCCACTTGTTTTTCCAATCTTGTTTTCTTTTTATATTCTTAAAAATAACTTGCATCTGTGCTGCACTACTTGAAGTTCTTCCTTTCCATTGAATAATTGAAATATATCCGAAAAAACTTAATTCTTTCTTTAGTTTTCGTGGCGAGATATCAGATGGAATATCCCATACAGTGTAACTTCCTTTCGGCTTACTCTTCCACACCTTGGCATTTCTATTAAGCTCTGTTTCTACTTGTTGTTGTGACAATTCTACGTCTTCGATATTTCTTGCACTCCTTCTCAAATTTTCTTCCTCGTCTTGTGTTGACATTTCTTGGTGATCTAAGTTCATTCTTTCCTTTACTATAGATTTTGTTACATCCAATTTATTGTTCTCCTTGTCTACTGACATAATATCTTCTGGTTTCTTCTCTTGTTTGATAATTGTTTGGCAGTCTATGTTCATCTTTTCTTCTATTACTGCTTTTGTTGGATTACCTCTACTACTTTCCTTAACTGCTAGAATGATATTTTCCATCTTTTCTACTCCATAATTAACTGTTTTACACTCTATAATTACTGAATTTTTCCTTTTTAAATGTTCTTCTATGTTTTCTGAGACACTCTCTTCTATCTCTTCTATGCCATAGTCGACTGTACCACACTCTGTATTTAATAAGATCTTCTTTCTTCGTTGTGTTTTCACTTTTTTGCTTTTCTCTTTTTCACTTTCTTCTTGAATCTCTTTTAACTGCTTCTCTGTTATTTTGCAATAATTTTCAAGAAGATGTCTTATTAAACATAATTCTTCGGCTGAGATTGTCTGAATAGCCCTTACTATTTCGATATCGACCATTTGAGTTCTCGTACAAGATTTGTTTAAATACTTCATACACTCATGTACGCCACATCTTAATGCATGACAGCCTCCTTTTAGAAACTTGATTTTCCAATCTGGAACTGGTTGAATATTCATTGAACTTATACTTCTAATTCTAGATTGTTCTACAATTACGTGTTTGCTTATTTGTTGTTGATTGTTTATCTAATTGGTCGATTTGTTTTTACTAAAAATTGGACTAAATTCCCATGTGACTTGTTTGTTTACTTGTTTTGAACTATTTGTTTGTTTGTTGACGCGTAGAATAATTGATCAAAACAGATCGGCGTTATAGGGTCTCAAGCAATTCCCCAAAATTTTCCAAAAAATTTTTTAAAAAACGAAATGTTTCTTTCTAGCCTCTTATCTACTAGTTTTTGTACTAAGTGCTAATACTAAACTACTGCTTATTTTTAGAGAACTTTCTTTTTTATTATTTGTGTTTGACACGTTATCTAGTGTACTTTTGTTTTTGACTATGTTTTTCTTCTCTACCGTTTTTGAAAATGTGAATTAGCGGAAAGAGTTTGCAAGGAATTTTTGATTATTTTAGTATTAAGAGGACAGTTACTACATGATGATATAGTAATTGGAGGAGTTGGATATAAGTTTGTAAATTGTATTTGAAAAGAACATTGTCAGTGTGTTATTAGTGTAAAGTCTGATATAGTTGGTTGGTGACGAGCTTTGCCTATAATGACTTGATCATTTAATAGTATAATAAGCCAAGGTTTGGCATGTTTTGAAAAGTGACTAGTAGTATAGCTATTAGTTTGTAGGAGATAGATTTATATGTGAATAGATAATACGTTCATAAGAGTGGCTAGTAATTTTATCTTCTAGGAAGGTAAACCATTGAGGAGTTCTGCTTTTAGGAATTTTGTGTAGTCTTGGTGAAATTTGTTTCCATTCTAACAGACATGAGTTGTCATATGTTGTGAGTTGGTCAAGAAAAAGTAGATGATGATGCCGAATTTGTTTTTTAAAAGTGTATATTTAGGATGTGAAGCCAGAATAGATTCCAAAGAAGTTGACCTTCTTGGATTACAAAAGGAATATTATAATAAGAGTTAGTACTTATTGACCAGTTTAGGTGCTTGAATAGCTGGATTATTTTAAAGGTTGTAGTTAATTTGTTAGGACCATCAATTGTAGAGTTATGGTGTAAAAACATACTAATAGGCAACCAAAGGTTATTTTGAAGTTGTTGAACTCTAATAAGAGTAGTAGTACTTAATAGATTGTTGTTGTTTAATCTCTTAATAAAGTTAGATATATGATGAATGTCCCAGATATTTTTAATATTGTAAATTTGGGGGTGGAGTAAAGTACTAGTAGAGATGGTACGGTTGAGTTTGGCTTTACGCTTGATTAATCCTATGTGCTGTATTAGAATTTTGTTACATGTTGGAAAAATCTCTTACTTATAAAAACCCGATCCTAATAAAAGAAATAAATTAATAAATTTTCATATTAAATATAATATCATTTACTAAACCCACAAATACTTATCTCTAAATTTCTAATTTTGTTAACTATTTTTTGTGGATTAGTGATACAAATAAATAATTATATCCACTTCAGTAGTTACAAATTTCTGTTTTAATATAAGGTTACGCAAAGTTAATTTTTCGTTTTGCATAACCTGCCAACCCAATTTCTCAAAAAAAATTTTTTAAATTCCTATAGTGCCAATTATTCCATTTTTTGTCATTTAATTTTTTCTCCGGTGTCACCCGATGATGACCTTAATTTTCCGTAATTACCTGATAGGTCCAATAAAAACTGATTCCATGTTATGCAAACTAAAGAATTAACTTGGCGAAACCTTAGATGTGAACATGAATGAATTTAGGCCACGCAAAGTTTTTTTTTTGAAAAAAAACCTGATCTGCCGACCAGAATTTTGAAATCCCAGGTTATGCAAAACAAACAATTAACTTTGCGTAGCCTAATAAAAGATATAATAAACATATAATATGAAAGATATAGATTATATGGGGCAGCGTCAACTAAAACAAGGCTTATGGCTTTTTTCTATTTTGAGAAAATCACGTTTAAAATTTCGTGTAACAATAACAATAATGATCTATTATTAGTATAACCTGTTGGATCGACATTTGCCAGCCAATCACGCGAATCCATTTCTATGACTCTGCAGCAAGGATCAACAACCGGATATCCAAACTCTAATTTTAGATCACGTTTAATCGTATACAGCATTTCAAAAAGTAAGCATCGGTAAAAATTTTACTATATAAATCAATGCTTTAAATGTCAAATTATATAGAAAAATTCCTGCTTTATATGATGGTATAGTTAACTCGTTTTTGCAAAAAATTCCATAAGCCTTGTTTTAGTTGACGCTGCCCTATATAATTAATTAGCAATCCAATTGCATATATTATATAATAGATAAATATAAACAATCTCTTTTAGAATTAAATGAATCATTAAAACTTGAATCCAATACGTAAACAAATATGAATTTTATTCACACGTACAAGGCATTATTTTAATTTGGTTGAGTTATAGGAAATAAAAAATTTTTATATATGGTTTAATCTGGTATGTAAAAGTTTAGATAAATTTTAGATTTTTTATATGTAGTATATATAAAAGTGGGTATAAAATCCAAAAATTTTTGAAGTAGATTTTTTCAAATTTTATAATCTTATGTCACCCCATATTATATATAATTGTCCGGGGTTCTACGGCACCTGTTCAATGCCACCCAGTGTTAATTTTTCAATTAAAATCTACTGTGCGGATACTGCACAATTCATAAACTTTTCTGTGCGGCAAATACTGAGAAAATGCTTGCAACTGTGTGCACTATTTATAAAATGACAATTATTTCTGTACGGCATCCGCACATCTACTGAAAAAGATGTGCACAAATTTTTGTTTCTGTGTGCTGTGCACAGTGTGCACAGGGAAAAATAATCACTGATGCCACCACAGTTGTACAATGGTATTCACAACACAGAACTACAGAATGGAGCAACCCACAACTTCAAATCAACTGGACCCATACATACTCGCTAATATTATACTATGGCAAATCTTTATTCCTCCAAACTAATCCAAATAAATCTGCTCTCAAGGCTTTCAAAATCAAGCTGCTAGCAAACGAATTACCAAACCTCCTGAATCTACACTACTAAAACCCATTTGCTCTTCCTTACAAAAAAATTTAATTTTCTCTAATGAAGACGAAATAGGCCTTTTTCAAAAATCAATTTCGGTAGTATTACTAGCCCTATCACCCTTATCAAATTACTTTTAAAGTGGAGAGACAATTTAAAAATGAGTTTGGTTAAGGAAAAGGTAACAAACCAGTAACTTATAAAGAAAGTTTTTTGAAATATGGAGAGTATGAACATGTTCTCGAAATTGAACCACTAGATTTAGAAATAGAAAGATTATCACTGATTACTCATTTAGTTTTTACTTTTGTTAACTCATTTAATCCATTAGCCGTAGCAATTATAAGTTTACTAAATGTAAATTATACAAAAATTTGGTATTAATCAGTCAGCAAAACTTTTACTATGGGGATTAGGGAGTTGGTAGTTGGCATACTTTGTTATTTTTATTTAATTCATTTTTTAGTTTTGCTAAAAATCTTAATTCTTTTTTTAATGCTCTATTTTTATTTTTGTAGTCATTCAACCTTTCTTGTTTGAGTTGACTTTTTCGTTCTTTTCACTTTTTAGAAAGAAGTGCAAAAAATTGTAGATCTAATTTAAATAATCTTTGTGATCCTGACAGGAGGTTCTGCTAGCTCGTGGAGGTTTCCGAAAGAGGGATTGCTTTATTTGTCTTGGGACTTTTTTTTAAAAAATCGTTTGTACTTCAAAATCTTATTTATAAAAATGCTCTTTAATTCTTAACAAAAAATTCCTTGCAAATTTTACTATGGGCATGTTTGTTATTACTCCTTCGCAATAATATTATACCCTAACTAAATCAAATTCATTCTTGCTTAGAACTTGCAAGAAATATATGTATATGAACTTACATATGCCTCGACCTATACCAAAACTATAAATTTTGGCTTAGTAAAGTGCAGAAACCCCAGTCCATTTATGGACCAAAATGTCCAGGCAGACAGCCCAATTCACTCGCTATTTTAGTTGTGCCAACATAGAACTTATATGGGGCGCAGGCAATAGAAATAGCACTTTTTTACAATTTTTTGAAAAATAAGCTTTTATTAAATTCATATAAATTTAGACATGACTACCATTTTTCTATTATAAATGAAAATCGATTTGTATAATAAAAAATCAAGATAATATAAAAGAAAAATTACATGAGACTGTGTAGGGCCAATATATCATGAGATTACCCGATAGTCACCTGCTAGCTTTAACCAATCAAAATTGTAAAATTTGTTTAATTTCAGATTAGTCCAAAAATCAAAATAAATGATTAAACTCAATTATCTCAAAATAAAATATATATAAAAAAGAGCTGTTTCTATTGCCTGCACCCTATATGTTCAAACCTGTTTTCGTTTTTTTGGCAGTTCCACAAACTATGTTTTGTCGCAAATTAAAATGAAATCAGATTAAAATGAAACTGAGAACCTCTCTTGCTCACTTTTAAAGATTATAAAACCCATATATACTTATTTATTAATAACCCTAACCCTAATACTAAAAAAACCCCCAAAATGTTTACTAGAAAATTTTAAAATTTTGCTTAAAAAATAGAAAATTTTCATTTTAATCCGATTTCATTTTAATCTGTTATATGTCTTGCCGTAGAAATACGTGCATATTTAGATAGATTTTTTTATAGAGCTAGCAGATAGAAATAAGTTTTAGAATAGGTTTAGGATTTAGTTTTTAGTTAGATATAAGGTTAAGGTTAGGTTAGGGATCAGATAGTTAGAAGCGGTTTTTAGTTAGAGATCAGATGGTTAAAAGTGGTTTTTAGTTAAGGATCGGGTGGTTAGAAGTAGTTTTTAGTTAGGAATTGGATAGTTAGAACTGTTTTTAGTTAGGGATCAGGTGGTTAGAACTAGTTTTTAGTTAGGAATCGGGTGGTTAGAAATGTTTTTAGTTAGTCAAGTTAGTGATCAGGTGGTTTATAGAAAATGGACAAAATGGAATTGTATTTGGTTAAAAATAAATATTATATAAATATATACTGTATGTTAATAAATAAATAAATAAATAAATAAATTGTTTTATTATAATTATATATTAGTATGATATATACATATTATCAATATAATTTATTAGTCACATGATATGGGTATATTTAGAGTTGCATTAGTCCGGTCAGGTCCCTAAGAGGACCATTAACATAGTATTTACAATTCTGGTTCAGTCCAGTCCTTCGGTTCTATAACAGTCTTTAAATGATTATGTCAAGCTTAATACATAAGATTTTATTGGCTCAAAATGACTAAGTTATTTACTATCAGATGTAAACAAATATCATATGATCTACATTACACCTGATCAAAAAATTTGATTAGATGATATGAACATCACTATTATGTTTACAAGGACCAGTCCTTTAATAGTCCTACAGTCCTTATCAGTTTCAGTCTGGGACCAGTCCAGGACTAGTCTTTTTTAGGACTAATGCATCCCTAGGTACATTGTACCCTAGGGTATCTGTATATAACTTCTTTATTTATTTTAAGTAATAAATCACAGATAAAGGTCAAAAATGATGATCATTTTATAATAAATTACAGTAGGTATTTAATAGTAAATTTCTATAGTGTGTAAATAGGGCTTTTCTACATATAAAAGTATTTTTTTTACTAAGCAAACCTTTTATAATTTTTAATTAAACTTTGCAAAACCAACTTTTCTAATTCTAATAATAGTTAAATCATTCAAATCGCATTAGTATATGACAAGAACCATGAACATCTTTCATGTAGGTCATAACTGATCTGCATAAATTTAAACGTTTTTGCTATCCCTAAAATCAAGTAAATTTGCTAAAAGTTGGATTATTACATATAAATTTTATAGTAATTTGCTAAAAACTAAATTATAATATCTAGTATCAGTTAAATAAATATAGTGCAATAAAAATCTGCACAAATTTGCAACCCATTAAAGAATTTTTTGTAATTTTTTGTACAGATCTTTAACAATTTAATAATCTGTGCAGATTGTAAAAAGCAAATAATAATAAATTACTATATACTTACCTAAATATTAAATGCTAGCTAATTTTTCATATATTAAACCAAAAAATTCAAATATTCATATATTTTAACAATTTAATTTATTACAAAATACAAAAAAAAATTAAAAAAAATACAAAAAATAAATACAAATTACAACTTAAACCTGGTTCCAACTATTGTGTTATATTCCAACTATTGTAGCATGTCCCAATATTACGCTATGTCCCAACCATCATACTAAATATCATACTAACTATTATGCTATAGCCCATATTAAGTATTGTGCTACTAAGTAACATGCTATTGTCTATCATGCTAAATCCTATACTAACTATCTTGCTATGTCCTTTAAAGAAAAAATCATTAGTACTATAATAAAAAAAAGAAGAATACTATCGTATATAAGCCTTATGTTCATTCCTTTTAACTCTAATTCCATGACGATAACAATTTCCAACACTATTTTTCTACTTACATTTTCCATCTTTGCAGATTTTTGATATCTACTCCGTCGTTCTAACTATTGTACTACATTTTGTACTATGTTCGTTTTAAAAAAAAAATATTAGTACTGTAAAAAAAAAAAATGAAGTTAACTAAATCGACAATACCTTATACCAATAGTTCCTCATCTACATTCTTGGTATTCAATTTCAGCACTCTAGTGAAGTACAAGCCTACAATAAAAGAAAGAAGTGAATAATAATAAATAAATAAACAAAATAACAAGAAACTAGAAACTTATTTTTAGTGTTCTAGTAACTTTGGGCTCCAATGATATTGACGCCAAAGCAGC
This sequence comes from Gigaspora rosea, assembly GCA_003550325.1. Classification (NCBI taxonomy): domain Eukaryota; kingdom Fungi; phylum Glomeromycota; class Glomeromycetes; order Diversisporales; family Gigasporaceae; genus Gigaspora; species Gigaspora rosea. Next base: position 75,138 of record QKWP01000002.1, on the reverse strand, counting down.
ATCTTGAAGAATATTTTGTAGTAGCCCTATTTTATATTATATATTGGGGATAATGCAGAAATCAGATGATACTAAAATCCACGTGATCTTTGTATGCAACGGATCTCCTACAATTTCTGAAAAATCGTGTAAACAATCAATCTACCTACATAATCAAAACAATCTGAATGCTATAACCGGTTGGTATGCCTATATGCGCATAAATTACATTCTTGATACCTATACAGAAGACCTTCTAACTGTATCAAGCAAAAAGCGTCTATAAAACCACTAACAAAAAAAATTAGTTAAATCCAGTATAGTTCGTGGTTAGGGTTAGAGTTGGGTTAGAGTCACCTTTTTGATACAGTTAGAAGATCTTCTGTATATAGATATTAAGAATGCAATTTATGCAACATATAGGCATATATTAAATTAACCGACTAGTTATACTGTTATAGCATTTGATTGTTTTGATTACGTTGTGTAGATTACACGATTTTTGTAAATTTTAGGAAATCTATTGCATACAAAGATCACGTGGATTTCAGCATCATCCGATTTTAGCATCATCTCCGACATTATATAATAATTGTTATAATTAACATACATCAAAAATATAAATAAAAGAAAACAAAAACTCTTTCTGACAATCACTTGTACCAAAATTTTCCAAAAGGCTGATCTACGAAAAACTGTATATTTAATATATAAATAGTAAATTGACTCTACTAAATAGCAACTAAAACTTGAGACTATCTATTGGGGAATTGAAACACTGCAGGAAGAAGGGACCTAAGACGTCTCCGGATAGACTTGATAAATGGCTCTCCCGGCTTGTGAAGTGCTATTGAGCAAAGAAGTAGCAGACTTATACACTAGAGTTTAGTTTTGAGATATATTATTATGTGCAGCGTAACTTCTACAAGTTCCTTTCTGTTTAGTACTTTTTTTTACTCTCCCTCTCGCCCATTGGATTTTTTTGAAATTTTTGCCAAAAAGTAGGAATTCTGGTTTATTCCCTCCAAAAGATTAGTAGTATTTACTCCTTCCGAATTGGGACAATTCGAATCAGAACTAGTGCTATCATGAGTAAATTTGGTCACTATATACTAGGAGCTGGGTCAGGTCAAACCTGGATCAGGTTAGACTTGGGTTAGAAAAAATCCAGGTCGGATCAGACCCGGGTCAGAAAAAATCCAGGTTGGGTCAGACCCGAGTTAATGATCAGTAAAACCATTGCAACCCAATGTCAACAGGCACAACAATACATATTTCATAAGTATTATCCAAATCAGCAGATTTCTTACTATATTCAAATGATTTCTGATAATTTCTTTCTACTCCAGTTATAATAACACATACTAACACTTGCCATCATATCTGAATTTTCTAAATAATAGATCTATAAAATAGGATAATAAACTTGTTGAAATTTATCAAAAACAGAGAGATAACAAAAAAATGCTATAGCATATTCTTGCTACAAGTAAATAAATAATAATTGTAAATGTGGTACTTTGTAAATATAATCATTATACTATATTTTATTTACAGAAGGTTTTAACGATTTTAATGCTCTAAACTTTATTAAATAATATGCTTAGCATTTATATATATAATCAGTGAATTTCAACATGCCAAACAAATACAGGCTTACTTTTTTAACATCATAATTTCACTCTTGCAAACTTCTTTGGTAATTCCATTAAGGTGAACTGGTTTAAGTGAAGGAATATCTAAAGAATAAATAAATATTGTCTAAAATTTTACAGTATAAATTTTAAATACTATATAAAGTTTGCTTTTTCTTACCAGCCAAAATATTACAACACGACAAAGATACTTGAGTAAAAGCCAAATTCAAGAATGACAAATGCAATAGCCTACATAAAAATAATATCAATTGAAAAAAATAAATAAATGAAATATTTGATTATGAGAAAGGCGTACTTGCGTAAAAAAGATATTTACCTCTTAATTTTCTTACCCCTTTATTAGTAACGCGAGTATATTCAACTTCAAGGTATCTTAATTTTCTATTGGCAATTGTAGACAATGATGCATTCTTGATGAGTATTTTGCTTAAAATAAGGTGTGTGACATGAGGCAGGTCAGACCCAGATAGGGTTTGGTACGAGGCAGATCAGACCCGGGTCAGGTCGGGTTTGACATGAGGCGGGTTAGACCCGGGTCTGGTTTGGCATGAGATGGGTCAGACCTGGGTCGGGTTTGACATGAGGCGGGTCAGACCCAGGTCGGGTTTTGACCCAAGTAGGTCTGACTCGGGTCAGGCCCAAACCTAACCAAACTCTACCCATTAAGACCCCTACTATATACAAATAAACAATGAATAATGTGGTTGGATCTGGAAGGCATGTGAAAAATTTCTTATCTTTTTTTTTAGGTTTGTTTTTTCTTTTCATATACTTGTACATATAATACACTGATAGGCATTAGTCTTGTGGTATTATATAATTTTTATCGTTTATGCTAGAAGTGTTAGCATCTACAGTTTTTATTCTTTCTCTGCTTTTTCTTTGGTCCTTCTTTTATTATTTCTTTTCTTTTTGTTGTATTTTTGGTTGGTTTTTTGGTTAGTTGTTTAGGTATTGTCACCTCTTTAATTTTTTTCTTTTTTTTATTCTTCTTTATGAGAAGCTCAAAGAAGAAGTTTTTAGGTAGGATAGATTCTGTGGTTGGTTTCTGAAGCTAGGCGGTACTATACTTCATGCTGATAGGGAAGAACGTCGCTTGAGTATGAGCAAACTATTTTAGTGCAGTAGCCAAACTTAGGCACCAATTCGGGCAACCGGTTTAGTGTTAGTTATTACAATTAGGGTATATATTATATAGTCTCTATATAATTTTTAATAAAGGCCAAACCAGTTACAAAGCTTAAAAAAAACATAAATAAAATATTTAGCAGTATTTCCAATTGTAGGTAGGGTAAGTTGATTTCTTGCTAGAACAATTTTTAAATATAACAAAAATAAAAAAAAAATAGAAAAAAATATATTTATACTAAAAAAATTTTAAAAAAAAATCTTAAATAAAAAAAGTAAAAATAATTTAATAAAAAATAATTTAAATAAATAAATTAATAAAAAATAATTAAATAAATAATTTAAATAATTTAAAGAAATAAAAAAAAAATAGGTTAAAAAATTAAAATAAAAAAGAACTTTTTATAAAAAAAAAAAAATACAGTACAAAAAAATTATAATAAAAATTAAAAAAAAGTTAATAATAAAAAATAATTTAAATAGTCAAAACCATAAGTATCCCACCTCCTTTAACTTTTTAAATTTAAAAGATACAGTTTTGAAACTTTTACATTAAATAGTACTCTATAAATATAGATTAGCAATTTTTTTTTATAATTTTTTTAATCACTACAACAAAAGTTAGATGAGAGCCAACATTTTGATTGATTTTTTTTTAAAAAAATAAAAAAAACAATTGAAATTAATCAAAAATTATTAAAAAATTAGGATTAAAATCAAAAATTTCAAAAACTTAATATGTTTAAAATTCAAGCATTTTTATAGTAGTGACAAAACATTTGAGCCAATTTGATGAAATAGTTGTTGAGAAATTAATTTTTTATTTCGAATTTAAGTATCAAATACTAGTCGAAATATGGCCACTCATTATAACGAATGTTATAAGTTTACAAGCCGAATGTATAACGATTTTTATTGCCTTTATTATAAGTCGAATGATTGCCATTTGGCAGCAATCGCTGCTACTTGGCAATCATTCGACACTCTAAAAATAGGCATGAAATAGAATTTTCGTAACCATTCGTAAATAAATCAGTAAAAGTAACACAATATATTTGTTTTAAATCGTTAAAATAGCCATAACAGTCATTTATTTAAACATCAAAATCGATAAAAATCAAAATAGAATTTCATAACTATTCGTATATAAATCATTAAAAGTAGAACATTACATTTATTTTAAATCATTAAAATAGCCATAACAATCATTTACTATTCGTATATAAATCGTTAAAAGTAGAACATTACATTCATTTTAAATTGTTAAAATAACCATAACAATCATTTATTTAAACATCAAAATCGATAAAAAATCATTATAAATCGGGGTTAAAAAATATTATTGCATAAATAGTTAAAAAATATATTATTAAAAATAAATAAAACAAAAACTAAAAAAACTGATTTTCAAAAAAAACAAATTTCTTTAAAAAAAAATTATTCACTTCTTAGGAGCCACTTCCTCAGATACCACAGACTCATTGTCCGAACTTTCTTCGCTTGTATATTCTGCAGTGTATTTAAGTGCGCCACGAATTTCACCGATACTTGAACTTTCGCCGGTTTTGTACTCTCATTTTCTTGAGTACAAAACTTGTTTATTATAGTCGCCACTATAAAATTGGCCTCTTTTCGCTGGTCTTTCCACAAAGGCATCTTCTGGTTCTTTTCTTTTTTTCGTTGCTTTCCCTTTTTCTGTTGCTTTCCCTTTTTCTGTTGCTTTCCCTTTTTCTGTTGCTTTCCCTTTTTCCGTTTCTGTGCTTTTATCGGTTTCAGTGCCTTTATCGGTTTTTGTACCTTTTTCGCCGCTTTGCTTTTTTCCGCTTTTATGCTTTTTAATGCTTCTTCGATTTTTCTTCTTTTTTGTTCTTTCATACGATCATGTGCAACTTCTTTTTCTTCGAAAACGTAGGCCCAATAAGGTAAATCTTCAGGTCTAGCTACATCTAAAAAGAACGCATTATCGTCATAAAATCGTTTCCTCGTTTGTTGCGATGTTGAGATCTTTTTTGCTTGTTCATCCAAAGTTTTTCTTAACAAATTTCGTAACTATAAAAATATCATTAGTATTATTATTTCTACGATTGTTGAAATTTAGCAATAATTTGATCAAAAATCAATTTACCTCATCAGAACGCCACGTATAATCATACACATTAGCATTTCTTTTCTTGTTGTCTTCAGCATCAGTCTCACTTATTTCTGGCGAGTGTATTTCGGTCCTTGAAAGTAAATTCATCAATCCTTTTCGCTCATATTTAATGATTCGCTTTGCTTGT
>QKWP01000002.1:41038-54440 GCA_003550325.1 Gigaspora rosea | reverse complement strand
AAGAGGGTTAAGAAGTAGGCGGTTATGATAGGCAACAAACTCCAACTCAGTGATTCGGAAATTCTGATTGTAACGACATGAGGGGTTTGCGTTGAGAGAAAAGTTTGGTATAGCAGGTCACTTTTAAGGATCCTTAGGACACCTGGATGGGTCACACTTTAGATTTTAGTTAAATGTAGTTTTAACAGTTCATCGTGTACGGTGTTGCATAGATGACATTTAATAAAGTTGTGGCATGACTGCCGAATTCAAAAAAAAAAAAAAAATAAATATATACAAGAAATAAAAGTAAATTCTGGTTGTTTCTTATTATGAAAATAATACCATCATTTTTCTATTGTTATTTTGAATTTTCGAATTTTAAAAATAAAAATAATAATAAAAAAAGGTTTATGTAATTTAGCGCATATGCGTTGTAACGTACCCATCTGATAAACCAATCAGATCATAGAATTAGGTATAACGTGAAATCGAGAAAAAATAACGACCTTTTAAAAAATCGCTTGTGGCTCATAATTTTGCTTATGGAACTACTCTTCATGCTCTAACAAAAAAAATTTCTTGCAAAATTTTACTATAAAATCCACTTTCTCGTCTACACACTATTCTAACCTCACCCTAACTCTAACTAACAAAAAAAAGGGTCATTTTGGTTGGTTTGATTTTATGTTACACCAAATTATATGAAGTGCATTACAGCGCACATGTGCAAATTATTAAATTCTAAAAAAAAATAAAAAATGTGTTTTTTTACTTTATTTATTTATTTTTATTTTGTTTTGTTTATTGCTTTTTTCACTATATTCTTACTGGCAGGCCAAAAAAGAATAAATCGACAAAATATTAAATATAACAATGCAAAATTTTAAATGTTTTGCCAAAATTCAAAATCTAACTATTATTTAAATTAATACTAATTTGCCAAATTTTAAATTTGGATCTTGGTTTAAATTTTAACTAATTTGCTAAAAAAAACTATGACCTATATGAGAGATGTCTAAGTCCTATATAACACAATATTAATTGTTTATATAGAGTTTTTTATTATGATCAGAAATATATAGTATTCTACTTCTATATAAGGCAATTAGTAAATCTCCGCTGATTTTTACTATGAAATTTTGACCCTTTAACTGCAAATTACAACTTAATTATTTTTTTCTTTTTTTTTATTTATTATTTTATTTTATTTTTTTCGTTATTTTATTTTTGACGATTGCTATTTGTACACTAGTGTATGAAATACAGGTATAGTTATAACCAGTATTTAAAATTCAGATCTAAATTTATATGCACAGTGTGCAAGAATTGGAAAGGTCTTGAGTACACAAATAACCAACCTGTTGCACATGTGTGCATGTAAAAAAAATTTTTTTCATGTACATATATTTTTATCACACATGTCCTTATAATATTTGTGCTGTGAAATATGAATTTACTCTTTAATTATATTAATATTGAAGGAGTAAAATCTATTTTAAGTGCACTTTGTAAAAAATACTACAATTACCTCTTTTGAATCTTAGTAGCAATATGATTCCTGATAAAGGTGCAAAAATATTAGCTGATTCACTTTGTAAAAATACCTTTTTGACTTATTTAAATCTTAATAGAATCAAATTGGTTTTGAAGGTTTAAATATATTAGCGAAGGTCCTTGGCAAAAATTTAACTCTTACCCATTTGGATATTGATTTTGATTGTTGCATGTGAATATTTTATGATTACATTATTGTAATGGTTTGTCATAGATTATTACTACATTTTTGAGACTTTCTTAAAATGAATTAATAAAAAAAATCATTATTCCTACCAAACTAGAATTTCATATGATCATACTTATTTTATAATGGCCTTAATACTGCATCAACTCCAATAATTAAAATAAAATTGATCTGTAATATCATACTTAGTATTTCCTGGTTTTAGTACAACTGCATCGCGCAGCTACTCTAATTTATTTCTGTCTACTTACAAACATTTACTATCGATTATTTATATATTTCTCATATCAGCAGATCGGTATAATTGGGCCTTTTTTCAATAAACTGTTACACAAAAATTTGCTCCTAAGTGACGTTGAAAAACTAACAAATGAAGCACTTGTTACAACTAACAAAAGGGCTTCTTCGACGTCTAGACAAGTTAAAAAACCAAAAAAAATCCAATAAAAGAGCTATGTTAAGCTGTAGAAAGAAGTACTTTTACCGTTTGTTGAAATACTCGCGTGTTTTAGGATGTGTTGGGCATTGTAAGATGGGTTAGTAACTATCAAGGGTAAATTCGGATGCTAATTTTCAAAAAAAATGACACTTTTAATCTACTTTTGGCTTATAATTAAATACATGAATTTCATAATGTTCTACGTACTTAATTATAAATGCAAAGCTGGTTAAAAAGGCCATTTTTGTGTAAATTCGCTCTATAATAAATTTTCGAGCAAAATTTTTTTGATAATCCTCGGTCAATTTATCCAACTATGCCGATCCGCTGATATGTTTATTATTTATAGTAATAGCAATAGTAATTGCTTAAATTAAAAATGTAGTAGATTTGCAAATTACAAATTATTATCATTATAACTAATATCGTTAATATATATTATTAATATATTTTTTGCATTGAAATTTAAAGTTCTCTTATGCACATAATTTTTTGTGCATAAAATTTAAAATTTTTTGTTGCACATAACTTTTTGTGCATTATTTTTATAAAATTTTAGATGCACATTTGCGCACTTAACTTGTTAAAATTTTATGCGCATAAAAATATATATGTGCACATGTGCATCGTGTGCATGCCAATTTTAAACACTGGTCATAATTTAAAATTTTGTATATAAACCTTTTTAGAGGTTTTAACAAACAATAATCTACGCTAAATTTTAGTATAAAATACTCTAACTCTAACCTCTACCTCTAACCTCTAATCCTAACTCTAACCCTAATATTAAGTAGTTTTTTGTTTTTATAAATTTGTATATATTGCATGGATTTGCAAATCAATTAATAAATACCCATGTTTATACACTAGTGTAGATTTAGAATTTTTTTTATTTTTTACTTATATTTTATTTGATTTATTTTTTTTATTTATTTTTTTTATTTTTTATTTATTATTTTTCATTGTTTCCTTTTTTTAGAATATACTATAGGTTACATGAATCTACATTAAAATAAATAAATTTTTTTTATACATTTTTCCTTTTTTTCGATACAACATATGCTAATATATCTAATATATTTTTTGATCTTCTATTCCTTAATTTGTTATGCAAGCATATCTGCCTGCGAAAATTTTAAATTTTTAAATTTTTTAAATAAAACTTTAAATATTAATTTTAGCTATATACTTTCTAAGTAAAAAATATAATATTAGTTCTGTTTTATCAACTTTATTATAAATTTTTTTTAAAATTATTAAAAAACTTTGGTGTAATAAAAGTTTAAAGTTTTTGTTTTGGAATTTTTACTATAGAATTTTTTTTTTAGGTTTTCTCAAATTTTATATGTTCCCGTCTATAAAAAAAATTTTCACTTCTAATACAAGTCCTAATTTTTACAAGTAAATCATTTAAAGTCAAATAATGAAAGTTGTCATCCTTTATATAAACTACAAAGTTGTATAAGAAACTATATTTTTAAAATGCAATATTTAAAGAATTCGCCAAGATATTGTAAAATATTTTTTTGGTTAAAAAATTTCTTTAAAATTTAATATTTTCAGCTTATAAGCAACATAAACTTTTTGTCTTATAATATAAGTTTAAATAATTCAAAAATATAATCCTTGTTCTTAAATATTATAATACCAAATTTTATTTAAATACCTTAAATGATTAAAAATCTAAATCAGAGGTATATTTATAGTAATTATACAGGCAAATTTGACTGCGAACCTCTACAAAGTAAGAGATAGTGTTTTTGGGAGTCTTTCTGATGCTTTTCTCAATTCTTGTAATTATACGGCATTCTTGGTGACTTGGTAGTGGCATTTTGTGGTAATACGATATCGTTCTTGTGGTGACATGACAGTATTCTTGTGGTAATTTGATTTGACAGTGTTCTTGTAGTGATTCGATAGCGTTCTTGCGGTATTTCAATAGCATTCTTGTAGTGTTTCAATAGCATTCTTACGGTGTTTCAACAGCATTCTTGTGGTAATTCGATGTTGTAGCAAGTAAAGTGACAACCTTCTTGTAATAACTTGGCAGCATTTTTATAGTGAATTATGTCATTTTTTTAGGGAATTGATAGTATTCTTGTACGTGTTCTTGTAGTGAAGTAACAGTGTTCTTGTAGTGATTTGACGATGTTCTTGTGGTGATTATATGGCATTCTTGTAGTAAAGTGATGATGTTCTTGTAGTAACTTTGATGGCATTTAGTGAATTAGAGTGAGTTGATAGTATAATTGTATGCATTCTTGTGGTGAAGTGATAGTGTTTTTGTGGTAATTTGATGTATTATTGTAGTGTTCTTGTAGTGAATTGATAGCATTTTTGTAGTAAGTTGAGTGTGTTTTGTATGCATTCTTGTAGTGAAAATAATATAATATCTAAGTATAAAAAAAATAATTTATATTATAAATTTATATTTTATTATATATTAGAATAATAATAAAATAAAAATAATTAAAAATTTAGCAATTTCCCAATATAGTGTAATTTTTTTTTTAATAAAAAAACATATATACAAGATTAATATTTTGTGCAAATTTTTAATTTTTAAAGATTTTTGCAGATTTTTAAAATTTTTTCATTATTGATAGCAGATCTTTGCAGATTTTTAATAATTGATTTTTTAAAATATTTGCACTTTAAAAATTTTTCCAATGATAAAATTTTATACTATAACCAAGGTTAGAATTTTATTTTGCTTATTTTTTTTAATTTTTTGATTGTAAGATATAAATTTTGCATACTGATCTTATAAAAAAGTCTTGTGTACAACAATAATAAAAAATTTAAAAGTTACCTTACCTATCTATGTATATTTTATGGTCCTGTTACTGCTCTAATTAAATTATATTTACTTATTAGCACATTAATTTTAAAAATTTATTTAATTAAAAATCTTGTACTTTTAAAAAAACATGTTGCACCAAATTTTATTTTAACTGTTTTTGTATTTTAAAATTGTTAAAAAAGCATTTGTTATTTTTTTAATAATATTACTATAGCTATTTAATATGCTTAAAAAATATATTTGCTATAATTGAAGCAATTAAAGCAAAATATAGTAAAACACATAAATTTGTTTCAAGCACAACAAATCACAGATTTTGATATATTTTACAAACATATAGTATAGATAAGCAACTTTATATATTATAAACTGAGTTTTTATATCTTAGGATTAGAGTTAGAAATTATAGTTAATTGATATAGTATAGATCTTAAATTTAGCCTATACTATACAAAATTATAGCAGATCAATATAGTATAAGTAAGCAAATCTGTATAGTATAGACTGAATTTAAAATTTACACTAACTCTAATACTAATATATATTATACCAAATTAGTATAGTATAGATTTAAAAATTTAGTCTATATAGATCTGTCTGCTTACCTATAATACTATATAGATCTACTTACCTATACTATACTAATCTGCAATAGTTTTTAGATTTTACAGGTCCCTAACACAATTTGTTTATAGAAGTATTTGTTATTCGAATAAATTTGTATTCATTAAATATAATTGAATAAATAGTACTTATTCGAATTCTGTTAGTTATTTGATAAATTCAAATTGATATTTGCCAATCTAAATTATTCAAATATTATTTGAATATATCTACTTATATATTTAATTATTTATATACTTATATATGCCTGTATATTTATTGTCCACTTTATAAATAATAGTTGTTTATTTTACAGTAAATACTTTTATTTATTTTTTTTAATTAAAGTAAGATATTTGCAATATTTAGCTTTGCTTATATTTGCAACATGTATTTTCTTAATTAACAACTTCTACTTTTGTTAATTATACTATTAAAAAAGCAAAAAAAAAAAAAATTAAAAAGAAAAAATAGAAATTTCTTTAAATTAGCCAAATTTAAAACCTAGATAAAATGGTATCCATTACTGTATTAAGACCTAAAGCTCTACTTCATAGTTGCATGCTATTAAATAGCTAATTTGAATATTGAAATCAAGAAACAGAACTATAGTGAAACTTTTTTTGGATTAAGTTTCTTTACTTTGCTCCAGATATAAAACAATATAGTACAAGAAATTTAGTAAAAATTAAACTTGAAATTTTTTATCTTTTTAAATAATAAAACCTATATTCATTCACATAATTATAAACCTGTTTACATATTCATATTCTTATAAGCCACTCTTTAATCTTTATATGTTTTAATAATAATAAATGGTTTTGTTATTTTAAAAAGTAAAGTTGATGTTAATTATACAAGATAATAATATAGATAATAAAACCATTTTTTTTGAACTAAAGTTTTTATAATCTATTTTGCCAAATATTTTTTTTAAGTATTTGTTGATATGTTCTATGGTATAACATTTTATTACATATCTGTTCACTTATAATTTCTTACTGTATTTTTTAAATAAAAGAAAAAACACATTAAATTCAATATATGCTCCAATTTTTGGAATTTATAAAAAAAGCTTATTTTTTTAAAATTTTAAAGCTAAAAATTATAAAAATCCAATTACAAAGTTATCCCTTAGATTGTAGTAGAACACAGGCAAATTTGCCTGCGTTTTTGCACTTTTTTAGCTCTGATTTACTTTTTTAAAATACTAAAATAATTAAATAAAACTTTGTACAATTATATTTGAAAATAAGAATTACTTTTTTGCAAAATTAGTTTTTATATTATAAGAAAATAAATTATAGTTACATATAAACTGAAAATAGATAATTTTAAGAAAAAATTTTTTTAAAAAATTTTATTACAATTTTTCTGCGATCTTATTTAGTTTTAGTTTTAGAACTATAGTTCTTAAGACAATATTGTAGTTTATATAAAGGATGACAACTTTCATTATTGCATCTTTAATGATTTACTTGTAAAAATTAAGACTTGTATTAGAAGTAAAGATTTTTTTTATAGACGGGAACATATAAAATTTGAAAAAATCTAAAGAAAAATTTTAATAGTAAAAATGCCAATACAAGAACTTTAAACATTTATTATATTAAAGTTTTCTAATGATTTTAAAAAAATTTTATAACAAAGTTACTAAAACAAAACTTAAAGAATATTTTTTACTTAGAAAAGATATAGCTAAAATCAATATTTAAAATTTTATTAAAAATTTTAAAATACGCAGGCAAATTTGCCTGTGTTACAATCTAAGGGATAAGAAAATGTGCTATTAATTAGGTGATGCACCTGAAATTGGTTTACATAGATCAAACCAATTTCAGGTATATTACCTATTTGATAGTGCATTTTCTCATGACCCTGTGATTGGATTTTTATAATTTTGGACTTGTTGGAATCATCTTAAAGAGATGAACATTTTGGTAGTAAAATCATTTAAAATGGACTAGTAGATCAAAAATTATAGCTTTAAAGTTTTACAAAAATAAGCTTTTTTTATAAATTCCAAAAATCAGAGCATATGAACAACTTTATATACTTTATGTCCTAATTTTCCAAAACTATTAAGGCTGGTAAAACTTTTGTTTTTCATTTAGGTTTCTTAGCTATAGTATCCAATTACATTCCAAGTTAAAAATTGGTTGCTTTAAAGGTAAATATTAAACTAGTTGTTATATTTACCTACTGTATTATTGCGAAATAATGCACACCTGTGCGGTATTTTGATTAGCTGTACAGTATTTTGAGTATGCGCATGTGTACTATTTTGAAACCAATCTAGTTTTTATGCACTAAAGAGATTTTTGAAATAGCGTTTATGTGCAGTATATAAATATTTATTTGAAAATCTATCTCCTTAAATAGAAAATATATAGCTTTGCGGCAAATAATTATAGATCTTTAATTTGTTATTCATGTACATATGTACAAATAAACTTTAGTAGCTACTTCATTGATTATACTTTTTAATTTTTAGTTTATACTTTTTACCTAATTAAATTATACTTTTGACTTATTTTTGATCAAAAACTTTATTTTATCAACTTTTCTTTTTATCGAAAATTATTTTTTTAAATATATTTAATTTTATTTTCTTATTCACTTTTATTTTATTTATAAAAACAAAAAATATATATACAAAAAAAAATTTTAATCATCATCGATGACAATGATTTCTTTTTCATTATTTTCATTTTTATCTTTTATTTTTCATCTTTATATTCTTCATTTTTTCATTATCATTTACTTCTTTTTCTTCTTTATTGTTTTTATATTTTAAATCATATATTTGTTATAAGAAGGGACTAGCAAAACTGTTTTCAAATAAGCTAACTTATTTTGAGCTTTTTTTAACTCCCTTTTCGTATTCTTTAACTCTTTATTTACATCAACTAAATCTTGCTATATTCTATAAAAAAAATTATTATTATCAAAATATCATTATTATTACAGTCAACCCTCCATAAATGCAACCTCCATAAATGCAATACCTCTCTAAATGCAAGTTTTTTTCTATTCCATAAAATGTTATTAGTGCTAAATGCACGTTCTATATTCTGTAAATGCATGTTCTCTTGAATAACATTTTATATCACACTAACCTCCCTAAATGCACGTGGCCAATCAAATTTTAGTATTTAAGATAGGTTATACAGTTTTGGTAGAAGTTACACAAACTTGATAATCTAATTTTTAAAAGCTGCAATTTAATTGGTTCTCTCTAAATGCAAACCTTCCTAAATGCACGTTGTAGGCTTGTCCCTACGAGTTGCATTTATGGAGGGTTGACTGTAGTAGTATTATTTTTTTTTATCTTTCAATAGCATTATTATCTTTGACACTTAATTATCATTATTATTATCATCGTTATTATCATTATTAGTATCATTGTTATTATTGTTATTATTTCTTCTATTCAAACGAGCAATATGATGATTGTGATAACTATGATGGTATAAATGATTCATGATAAAAAGCTTTATAAAAATTTTTGGATGAAAGCAAAAGTATATGCATTGTGATATACAGCCCATGATATACCAAGTAATATCAACCCATATTGACAAATACAACAATCTGATTGGTCAAAATTTATGCAAGATTTGATAAACAAAAGAAGTATATTAAAAAAATTTTTGTAGCTATACCTTATAGTCTAGTAGGTGATGTGTGTACTTGTTGTATATTCAATTCCTATCCCAGTTAGATGTTATATATACCTAGTGCACTATAGTAACTAACCAGACTATGTTGTATTTTTATTATTAATTTTTTTATTTATTTACTATTATTAAATTTTTTATATATCTATTAATTATTATTTTTTCTATTTACTTGTTATTTTATTTTTATTATTATTCTTAAACTATTACTAAATTTTTAAATTTTGTGAAACAAAATTTTTAAAGAAAGGAATAGTATTATATAAGTATTATTTTAGTATATTTTTAAATATTAGTATTAGGAAAATATCATAAAGTTATTAAAAATAGTACAAATTTTATTGAACTAACCAAATCTGTAGTATTAGTTTTATTAGAAAAACTTTTTTTCATTCTCAAAAAGGAGCTATTTTTACTACTATTTCTATGATAGTCTATTATCTTAGTTCACTATCATAGTTCATTATTATAGTCCATTATCTTAGTCCACTATAATAGTCCACTATCTTAGTCCACTCCACTATCATAGTCCACTATCATAGTCCACTATTATAGTCCACTATTATAGTCTGTTATTATAGTTCACCAATCCAAGTTTCTACAGATATATAAACTCTGTTTTTCTCTCCAAGACAGAGCAGGCTATGTTCTTTACTTTTTTCTTTTTCTAAAAATACTTGTATTTAAAAATATTATATTTAATAAACTGATATTATCCTTTAACTATAAATCTTTTGTTTTTATATTCTGTCATTTTATTTTCTTGTTTATTTTCTCTTTATTTACACATTTTTTACCCTCTTACATGTTAAGTCAAGTGATATAGTTTCTTGTACAAAAGTTACTATATTACAATGTTTTGCTTTTTTCAGTGCTATATTGTTGTTTTTTGGTACTTTCAATTTTCTTGATCATCATTTGTTGGTAGCACTTAGTAGTGCTTTATTTATGCTAATTGTACTGTTTGCTGTACTATTAGTTAGTAAAATTAGAATAGGGTTAGTAGTTAGGTTGTTAGTTGGAGTATAGTTAAAATGTATTTATTTTTGAGCTTTTTTTTTTAGTTGTAACATTTCACTTTTGGTACATTATGTTTTTTTTTAGTACATATCAATATTTTTTGGTACTTTTTATTTTCTTGCTTGTCGTTTGTTGGTAGAACATATATATTACTGATTCTTACAATAGTTTTTCTGGTCTTTACACTCATATTGCATTATATTAAAGTGAAACTTACTATTGCTATACAAAATCATATGATAGTAAAATTTTGCTAAAAAGAATTAGTGCAACAAAATGATTTGAAGAAGATTATATTTCTTAAGAATACCCAGTATTAGCCTTATTTAGAAAATCGAGTTAAACTTAAATTCCTGTTTAGGATTAAAGTTAAAGTAAAGCAATTAAAAGTCTTTTTCCTATGCTTTAGTAAAATAAAAATGCTTTAGTAAGATGATAGCTATAGCGAAAGCATAAACTATTCTTTGTAAAGCAAAGGATAACAGACAATGTCTTTTCAATTACATAAATATTATTGAACTATGTTAAACTGTGATATATATATTAATATTGAAAAATCTCATGAGCATCCTTTCATATAATTGGTGAAACTGGCATTTTAAATACTATTTTTTCAATTTGTCTTCTAATCCAATTTTACTCTAATTTTTGAACTAGATGATATTATTTAGTCATTGGTAAAAATGATTTACAATGCATAAATTGATATAAACAAATCATATATACTACTAATTAAATATCACATTTCATATATTTGCATATTTATTAGCTAGTGAAGATTGAAGCAAAATTTACTTTTACTAAATAAGGAAATGTGGCAATTTGATGTCCAATAAAAAACATATCTACTTCCGTATTATTACATTAGTACATTAGTCGATATAAGTAAAAATTAGCAAAATTCTTTATAAATAGGCCAGTGCAAAAAGACTGATACCTCAAATAAAAATTAATAGTAATTTTTTTTAGTAATAAAATGTAATTTTTTTTTAATTTAAAAATTATTTTGGTAGATAGGAAAGGGTTTAATCTAATTTATTTAATTATTTTATATAAAAAATCAAGAAATTTTTAGCATTAACTTTTTAAGTAAATTTTACTATATTTAGAAATGATAAATTTGATCATGATATAGTAATAAAAATTTTTTTATATATAAAATTTAAGTTTTTTAATTTAACTTTATTTTATTAGATAATAAAAAAGATTATTTTAAAATTTAAATATTTGTTTATATAAAATATAAAAAATTTACTAATAGTTATTTTTAAGCTTATTTTACTATTAAATATATATAGTACATATAGTAAATTAATGATTTTTAATACAAATACATCAACTTTAATATTTAATAACTTTTTATCTAGTGATTATTTTTTATGAAATTTTAAATATAGTTTTATTGAATCTATAGCTAGTTACTTGCGTAGTAGCGAGCTTTAAACTTTCAAATTCATTAAGATATTAATTAAAATCTTTTTTTTTAAGAAAAAATTTTTTTGTAATTTTTTTTTATCTAAAAAGTTAGCTTTCATCTATTTTTATATGAAGGTAATATAAAATAATATAATTAATAAAAAATGATAGTTTATACCATAGTTATTTAATTGTAAAAAATATTTAATTATATTATTAATAATTTAAAAACTTTTATTAGCAGTACTTTTTAATTAAAATATTGAGGTATCAATCTTTTCGCACCAGGCCCATATTATTCATAATAAAAATTTTAAACAAAATATTTATAATTTTTACTATATTATTTTTTTTATTTTAGCTTATTTTTTTATAGCAAAAAGTAGAGTTGTTAATAGAAACTCTGTTAGTTTCATTTTAATGTAATACTCCAGAGTACTCTGGAGTATTACTATTAAAATGAAGCCAACAGAGCACTTTATTAACAATGCTAAAAAAGACAGTAGTGACCCATTGCTATGGTAGAACCCTGAAGAACTCTGATACAACTCAGATCTGAGTTTGTATAATTTTAGCAGTATTTTAGCCAAATAGATATATATAATAAAGCAAAATTGCAATATTTAATGAATTTCTATACAAAATTTTATTTTTTAGAATTATTTGAATTGTATCAAAGTTCTTTAGAGTCCTGCTATAGTGACCCTATATAATTAGCCAATTATTTTTTAGATTAGTAATCATATATAAACAATAATTATTGCTTGATAATAGTGCTCCTACGGACCAGACTCGAACCAGACTTTAGTCAAGTCTGAGTTTGGTTTGATTTTCAGACCAGACACAGACTTTTATATTCAAACTTTATAGTCAAGTCTGAGTCTGGTCTGGGTCTGGTCCGAAGTCTGCAGACTGGTCTGAGTCTAAATATATTTATATGTATTTTAGATTTTATAGAATTTTATTAATAAAATTCTAAAAAATCTTATAATTCACAAATTTTTATTAATTAATTCTAACAAAATGCACTAAGTAAACTTGTTCATCACCTAAAAATGTATTAAAACAGTCTATTTGTTTTTATTTTATTTGAAATTTAGAGATTTGATGCATAATTTTGGATTTTTGATCAAAAAAGTCAAATTTTAACATCTTAACTCCAAATTTCAAGTAAAATAAAAAACCCTGCTGAATTAATGTATTTTTAGATGCTGAACAAGTTTACTTAGTGCATTTTGTTAGAATTAATTAATAAAAATTTGTGAATTTTAAGATTTTATAGAATTTTATTAGTAAAATTCTATAAAACCAGGACCCCAGACATCTCTCATATAGGTCATAACTGATCTGCATGAATTTAGACATTTTTGCTACCCCTAAAATCAAGTAAATTTGCTAAAAGTTGGATTATTACCTATAAATTTTATAGTAATTTGCTAAAAACTAAATTATAACATCTAGTATCGGGTAAATAAATATAGTACAAAATTTTTAAAACTGTAAATAATAAAAATCTGTGCAAATCTGCAACACTGCTAGCAATCATCGAAGAAATTTTTTTTATTTTTTGCACAGATTTTTAAAATAAAAAATTACTATATGCTTGTCTGAATATTAAATGCTAGCTAATTTTTCATATTTAAAACAATAAATTCGAATATTTATATATTTTAGCAATTTAATTTATTACAAATACAAAAAAAAATTAAAAAAAAAAA
>QKWP01000002.1:4741-35624 GCA_003550325.1 Gigaspora rosea | reverse complement strand
GGCAAAATTTTAAAATTTAAATATAAATCAATTAAAAAATCGCAACTTTCGAAGTACACAATCTGCACTTTTTTTTCACGTGAGGGCCTAAACTGTATAAATAATATTTACAAACAAATGCTACTGAGTCTTTTATCATAAGAACAAAAATCAATGTTAATTGACTATTACTATGCTATTCTCGTTCCGGCTTGAGATTATGGGTAAAAAAAATAAGCAGAATGTAATGATTGCAATGGACAAAAGGTTCAATAGATCAACAAATATAAGTCAAACCTTTTTTTTTTATTTAGCACTTTGCTGACTTGAAGCTGTTGCTTTGGCTTTTTTTGCCGCCTCCTTTTTATGTAATGATGAATACCTACTAATCCAGTTCTCAATCGTTTTAAGCTGTGGAATTTCTTCGGTCTCTAACTCTCCCATTTGCTCTCTTTGTTGCAGATCTTGAAGCATGTCTTTTGCCGTATATCGCTCACTTTTATCTTCATCACCAGCATGAAAAAAGCTTTTTAATATTTCTTTTACAGTTTCTGTCATACGTTTGCCTCCTCCTTTTTTTCCATACATTTGATTTTCTTTCAAAGCCCATCCGGAATAAAAATAATTTTTATTCTCTAAATTTTCTTGTTGAATTTGTTTTTTCCTGTTTTTTTGTTTCTTTGATCCTACTGTTACTTTATCATTTACCTTATCATCAACCACTATATTTAATTCGTGTGTATCATTCATCTCTATAGATAAAATTTAATCAATTTAGTGTAGAATGAATATGCAAAATAAAATAAAAATTTTTTTTTGTACCCTTTATCATATTTGATGTTTCTTGTTGGATATTCGCCTTTAACAGGTTAATCAAATTTGTTCTATTTTCTTTAGCATCATATTCCAAACTTCTTTGGTCAAGTTCTTTTTTGATCTCTGATATCGACAACCTAGTTGGATCTGGGCCTATTATGAACAATCAATTCAAGTAAATAGTTTTTTATTATACAAGTACAACATCGATATTGCAAAATTTTTTTAGTCAATGCAAATGGTTGGTTGTAATATACTGCAATGCAGTATATTACTACCAATTATTTACTTTGACAAACAAAATGATATTGATCATTGCTATTACTATTTGATGGTAAAGAAGCTGTCCAAGATGAATTCACAATAGTATGGTCTGATACTTTAGGACTTGGACGGGGTTGCTTGATCTCATCTCTTGATTTATTAATATCAGCAGGTGAAAAATTGTTCCAAGCACCAAAGTGAGGTAAAGCTCGTGCACAAATAAAACCTATAAGTTCTCCTTCTATGGGCCACTTAAACTCAAACCAATTCGATATTCCACTGAGCTTGGGTTTTTTGATATCCTTGTAATTTCTATTTGGTTGAATATTAGCAACACTTGTGCCTTTAATATTCTTAATCGCCTCTACTATATTTTCTCCTTCATTTATATTATAGCCTAACCGAACATAACATTTGATAGCATGTGCAATCTGAAAGTTAATCAGTTAGTTTATTATTATATATGTATTGTATGTCAAATTAATATTTGCACCAGATCAAAATAGTTATAATCTTGCCAATATTCTAATATTTACTTTTATTCTAATATAGACTCCCACCTTAATCTTAATATCATAATACTTTGAATTATATTTTGATCTGATGCAAAATTTAATCTAGTGTATGGCATATATAATCTAATTACTTCAATACTAGTATTATAAGCTAAATTATTTTTTATCTTTTGAGGTCTCAATTTTTAGATATGTACAAGTTATTCTTGTTAGAGCTTACGGATTCCTTATTTGAATAATTTAGATTAGCAAATATCTATTTGAATATTTGCTGACTGACTAAATTATTCAAATAAGTACTATTTATTCGAATAATATATATAACATATGGTTGTTGGATATGAAGCAGCTAATAATAGGTACTATAGTTTCTATATATAAAGCAGCCAATGACTGCAGTTTCATATGAAGAATAACAAAAATTATTCGAATAAATTTGCTTATCCGGCACCTTACTGTGATCGTACTATCAAAATAACTTGAGTTATTTTGTTGGTTCGGTCATCATAAGATACTGGATAATACCGTTATTGAATGCTACTCAGCCAATAACTCGTTTATCTGGCAGTGAATTTAATATGTCATTTCTGGGCCCCTTCGGGGCCCAGAAGCTAACATATTAAACTTAACAGCCAGATAATAAATTATTTTACAAATAATTTCCGTTATTGGCTGCTTCGCATCCAATAACTATATATTATTTAAATAAGATTTGTTTATTCAAATTATTTATCAGATAATTATTTATTCGAATATTTATCAAATATAAAGTTTTATTGAGTAATATTAACTTATACTTACTTGGGCATGATGCGAATCAATAGTTGTCTTAGCCTCTCCAGCTTCCAAAAAGGTCCAACTATGCACTTCAATATCATACCATAATTTCCAATTTGCAATTATTGACATTAATTCAGCACAATGATAATGACCACTATTATCTGATATAATTTTTATCCAGGATGGTTTTTTGCTAAGATTATTGAAGACGACTTCAAATGCTGAAGCAGTAAACCATGCATCCTGAACTGTATCGGATGACCAATGGTCAAAGGCATGAATTTCTAAATCATCTTGACAGTTTTTTTAGTATATACTAATATTGTATGTAAAGACCATTCAGATTTACCATAGAAGTCTGACTTAACCTCCTGTGCTGATTTTGGTAGAATTTTCATTTTATAATCAACAACAATAATAGCACCATCATTATCTAAAGTAAGTAAATTTGCATTAAATTGTGTATTTAAATATGCTTTGCGAGCTTGATGTGACCAATAATACTGCAGTTTTGTTCGATTTTCAATAATTTGTTCAGTATTATCTTGCATTTGAGTAACTAATAAATCAAATAATTCTGATACTTTATTACATTCTAAACAGTTAGATTTATGAGGTTCTGAGCAATTACCAAATGCATTTTGAAGACAATGTTCAAGACATTCAACATGTGGAGTATACCCAAATGGATCTACTTGTAATTCTTTTTCATATTCACGTTTCAAATGTCTTTGTACATATTCAAGATCTTCAATAAGTTTATTCTAAAAAAAAATATCGATATAATTTTCTATTAGTATCTAGTTATTATTACTATATTATACTGTATATCTGATATATATTGTTTCTAAGTTATTTTTATCTACTATAGGTGTCTGAAGTTGTATTTGACTAAATATAAGTTTTTGAAATTATTTATTGTATTTGTATTTCCAGTATTTAAGACTAAAAATAAATGAAGATTCTATCTCTGTAGATTGTTGAATAATGAATGAATACTTTATACTCTCTATTCTATGTTAATTACAGTATCTGAGATTACTTATTGTGCTGTATTTCTATCTCTCCAAATTGTTAGAGACTGGATTCGTTGAATATCCATTATAAATATTCAGTGAATATTCGTAGGTTTTGGTTATTCATGAATATTATTGAGCGAATATTCGGATTTTAAATGGATATCTATGAGGATATTCATAAATATTCATGAATACTAGAGATGGAACGGGTCTAGTGATTGGACCTATCAAGGAAAATGCAACCTAGGTCACCCGATGGGTGGATACACGAATCACTCAGGTTCTACCTGAGTGATTCATATGTCCACCTATCAGGTGACGCAGTAGCATTTTCTTTGATGAGCCTAATTACTAGCTGACCTGGGTTACATTGATATCCAACCCATAATTATTACTAGTAACCTGTGTCACTTTTTCTGACCCAATTAAGAGTTCTAGTTTCAATAGTTACAGATATTCATGGATATTCACGAATTTAACCTAAAATATTGGTGAATTTTGTGTAGCAGATTATCAGTAGATTAATTTTTTTATTAGGTTATTCATTATTAACTGCGAATATTCATGGATCCAGTCTCTACAAATTGTTGATAATGAACGAATGCATATTTTTAGTTTCATATTGGACAAGTGATACAATATATGTATATACTTACTTGTTCATTTTTATATATAATTTTTTTATTAATTAGCTCCTTCAAGTCATCAAATATATTATAACCATATTCAGCACATGTAAGACACAAGCCGCCTAGATCATTTTTATAACAATAGGGTCCATCTCTTAACCGTGTTAAAAATGTAGTTCTTTTTATTCCATTTGGATATAATTCAAAATATTTTTGCCATAATGTTTCTTTTTGATCTTTGAGATATTTCAATGGTAATCCATATTTGTTTACTTTATAAGAACTTAGATTTACTATATTCTTATCAAAAAAAAAATTTTCAAATTGTTTTTCACTTTCTTCACTAATACGAACTCTTGTAATTGTAGGTTTGTTATGCATTAAACACCCTGGACCATTAATATTACAATAAGCTCGAGCTTTGGCAATTGTTTTAGAAGAAACCTATTGAGTAATATCAAATTATTAGAAATAAATACTATAAATGAATGCTACAAAGCAAAACCCTATAAGTAATAATTGTGACAGATTAAAATGAAATTAGATTAAAATGAAATTTTTATTTTGTTATATAAAATTTTAAAAATTTTAAGAGTACGGTACATGGGGGCTAAGTTTGCTGAATTGAAAACTATAATTATTATTTACAAGTTTTGCTTTGTGCATTCTAATATATAATCTTTATATATAAGGTAATTTTTTATACGCTGAAGTTCGTTATAACTAAAGTCATTCGCAATTATTGAAAGGATTTGAATTTTTCCATCTATTCCATTTTTATTTTCATTTAGAGATTTTTGAAAACATTTCCAAAATTTAGCACTAATATCAATTATATAATTTGGTATAGTACGAAGAAATCCACTATTATACAAAAGTTGTAAGGTATTTTGATCTATATCAGAAATAGAACTACGTGACCAAAATTCATACTAAAAAAATAAAAAATTGTTTTTTAGTCTGTTATATTAGAATTTTATATATATTATTATTAGGGTTGGTCAAATCAGTAGTCGACCAAAAATTTACTGGTCAATGGTCAAAGGGTCCTTGGTCAAACTGGTCTAGTCAAATTAGTCGAATGGTCTATTAATTAACCAGCTGTATTATCAGTTATATATAGTATATATAATGATAATAATATATATATAATATAATATCATTTGACCAATTTGACTAATACTAAACCCTTTGACTAGACTGGTCAAATTGGTCAGATCAAGCTTGACCATTGACGGTTTATACCAACCCTGATTATTATATATATTATGATCTTACCTCTGATTGATCTTTTTTAAAGGGCATTATATTTGTACATCCATATGCTTTTAGCATAGTTTTCCAAGCACATATTTCATGTTCACTAAATTTATATTGAGATGGATATAATTGTCATAACTTTTCTTGCAATTCAATAATTGGGCTTTGTTGGGTTAACCATTCATGAAAAAGGTTTTGCCAGTTTATATTTGAAATAGTTTTTTTTCGCAAATAATAATTATACAAATTATTCATTAAAATTTCATTATTCCATGCACTTGGAGTACAAGTTAGTATATGTTGATCACTTATAATTTTTTGTGTTAATGAATGTTCGAGCCCAAATAATTGTGTTCCACGAAATTTTTTATATAAGCCAACATTTTTCCAAACATCATCAGGTGTTTTTCCTAAAATAAAAATTGTCCCATATTCTAATGAGTATATTGAAACTTTACAATTATCTTTTTCAATTATTTGTACAAATAATGCACGTTTTTTTTTGAATTCACTAAAAAAAGAAGACATATATCCGATACCAGCTCCCATCATATCTATATTACTTCCGATTCCTAAACTAATTACATATACTAAAAATTTTTCAACTTTAAAACCAAATGGACGAAATTGAATACCCTCTAAAGATGATTCTAATAATTCGGTTTTATCCCATCCTAATACAAATGGACCAGAAAATTTAGTTTTTGAGTTTGGAAAAAGTTTTTGATACAAATTTGTAATCGCTAAACTTGATGTTACTTCAATACTACTATAGTTACTACCCGACTGACTTCTATATCCCGGTTCCATTTCATTAAGTTCATTTCCTTCGGTAATATGCATATAGAATCGTCTATTATTTTGTTCAAAAACAGTTTGCCAACCGATTCGAATAGGATAAAGAAAAACACCTTCTTCTGTTAAACTATCATCTTTTACCATCCACCAATTATGAGAATTAACGCCATAATGCACACTAGGTATTATTTGACCAAGAGAAATAAGGTTTATACTTAAAAAAGGCCTTTGTGACATATTTTATGACTTCAAATGTCATTCCGGTTAGAGATTATGAACATATATATTTTTTTATAAGTTAATTATCCCGGACAATTACTATAAAACTAATTTGTAGATCTTTCCATTTCTGGTAAATTACGAATTAAAATATATTTTATAAACTTTATTATGAAAATTTTTTAAATTTATTAATAAATTTTAAAGCAATAGAGTTTAACCTTTTTATTTTAAAATTTTTACTATAAATTTTTTTTTTAGATTTTTTTTTAAATTTTATATGTTTAAGTCTATAAAAAAAATTTTCACTTCTAATACAAGTCCTAATTTTTACAAGTAAATCACAAAAGTTGCAATAATAAAAGTTGTAATTCTTTTTATAAACTACAATATAGTATTTATTGCAATTTTCTAGGCAAATTTGTCTAGATTTGCTTACAGTTTAAGGAATAATAAATTAAAATTGTTAATTACTATTATAGTATTATTTTGGTTTGAATATATAAAATTTTATTAAGTGATAGATCGACCAATAAAAATCGATTATGTGTTCATGTAATCGACTAATCAAAATCAATTGATCATGTGATTACGTTCATGGCCATAAACTAATGCTCTTTTTTTATATTTTATTATATATATATTTTTATTCTTTTATATATTATTAAAATTTTTTTTTTATTTCTTCACTTCTAAACCCAACTTTCTAATTCTACTAACAATCGAACCCAAATGTTTATTAATAGGGCACAGTCATCGAGGCTCCCACTTGTAGTCAAACTTTCTAAACTACTACTACTACTCTTCAAACCCGACTATTATTTATACTATGTGCTCTTTTAAGGAATCATTTAGTTGGTCCGCACAGTTAACCTTGTTACCGACAAGTTCCTATGAGATGCGTACATCCATTGGACATTCTGGGTCCCTTTATTCTGCAGTGTTTTAGTTTTGCCTAAGTTCACAAAGACCTATCGTTACGTCACCACTTATCTGTTAGAAGTTTCACTAGTAGCTTGACTCCTAGTAGACCCATTTACTGTCAGTATGATATTGGTGACTATTGGTATGATCGTCACAGCTCAGATGCTACCACCAAATACTATTACACAATCCTTACAGCCTTATAACCAAGTTGGTGACTTCAGTTATTTCAAATTAGGCTCTGACTATCAAATTTAATTTTTCGCTAAGCGAAATTGAACTGGCAACCTTCGATTAGAAACCTGGAAGCATAACTGCTATGCTATCAACCTGCAGGTCTTCTTTTATATATTATTAATATATTATTAATAATTTTATATATTATTAATAAATTAAATATTATAGTTAATATCTTAAGTTACTCTAATAGTAATATTAAATATAGTATTAATTAGAGTTTTGCAATTTGATTAGATCTTCAAATATTTGAATCAAATATTTATTAATCAAATTCAAATTTGACTATATTTTATTTTAATCAAATTCAAATTTGGCCAAATTTGATTTAATTTAACAAATATTTAAAAAATCACTATTAAAAATTTAAAACTAAATCAAATCCAAATTTAAATATTTAAATCAATTCAAATTCAAATCAAAATCAATTTGAATCAATCAAATTCAAATTGGATTAATTTAAATTTAAAGAACACTAGCTGCTAGTATTAGTTTATATAGAAATATAGTATATATTTATTTGTATACCTTTATATGTATAATAAGTATCTATTTGTATAACAGATAACATTGCATATACATAAAAGCAAGGTCTCACCTTAACATTTAAAAAAAAAAAACCATTGCATATACAGTATAATGATCTGATTAATGAATCACGTGACAGTAGATTTATTACTATGTGTTATGGTTAGAATCTTATATATGTTGTGCGTCAGATTAAAACTTGTATTAGATTAAAACCAGTCTAAATTAGATCATTTAATGCTGGTCATCTGATGGTCATCTGACGCAAGTTAGTTGCATATATATAAAGTTAGTTTGTGTTTTAAATTATTCGGTTATTTTAGTAACAAAATTATAAGCTTGATACAGGTTTGTTTTATATGTATGTATATTATTTTAATGATTTGCAACAAACACTTAAATATTTCTAATTAAGTAATGTTTACCGAAGCAGTAATAAAATAATCCCAAATTGGATCCACTTTCAGGTATATAAGAAATTTTAATGTTTTGAAATTAGGGAAAATTCTATTTCATTCGGGTTAAAATCACCCGATATATAATTTTTATTATACTATATAAGGCAATGTAAAATTAATTAATTGGTTTTCATAACCCGGACGGGTCAAAATTTCTAAAAAAAAAAATAATTTTATAAAATTTTATATATGAAAAATTAAAAAAAAAAGCCGGCCAGCCGGCCGGGTCTATTTAAAAGTTTCATGTTATGAAAACCAAGTAATTAATTTGTATGGACTAATCTAAATTCATATAATACTACCCTAACCACTAACTAACCAAATTATGGTATTATATAGTTTGTATTATATAATATATATAATGAAAATTATATACTGGGTGACTTTAACCCGGGTGAAAATAGAATTTTCTTGAAATTATATAATTTTAAAATGGTAATTGAAAAACAAATATAAAAAAAAAAAAAAAAAAAAAAAAAAAAAAAAAAAAAAAAAAAAAAAAAAAAAAAAAATCTTAATCCAATTTGATATAAAAAGCAGTAAGAAAATAAAAATTCAAGTACAAAATGGGTCAGGTATCATCTAAAAAAAATGAAGGCAAATATTCTAAAGAATCTAATCAAAATGATAGGAATATCAGGAATATAAATAAAGATCAAACAAGAGTTAAAAGAAATTTAACTAAATATGAAAAAAATGAAGCATATTTAACGATTTCAGTACTTGATGCTCATAGATTTATTGAAGGTCGAAGATTTTGTATCGCTAAAGACTTTACTTATACCTTCCCAAATGATAATCAGGAAGCATCACGATTTAATGATTCAATTAAACTTATGAAACAATTATTTAATTCTAATTATTCTGCACCTGTTGAAAAATTATTATCACATGGAGCCAAAGTTCTTGAAATTGGGTAAGTAATCTTTTTTTAACTTAATGATTCGAATGATTTTGATAAATATCCTTTATTTCATAGAACTGGTGGAGGATTTTGGTTAGCAGACATGTCAAAATCATTTCCTATGTCAACATTTTTAGGTCTTGATATCTCTACTACGTTTCATCAGGTAAGAGATCATGCAAGAATACGACCACATACATATTGATATATTACATAATAAAATATATACACATATATTTATATTTATATTTAGGAATGTTTACCGGAAAACTGCGCATTTCTTGAATATAATTATTTTGATGAAATTCCATTCCCTGAGAAAGTAAAAAAAGAAAAATCCTAATAAAACCGTTTTTTTTTCAGTTTTATGTTTATAAATTATTTTTAAAATTTATAATTCATTAATTATTAGACATTTGATTACGTTTTCCAACAATCAATATCTTCTTCAAAGTTTCGTGATAATCAACTTGACACTCATTTGGTATATTATATAGACTATTTTTTTTTTTTCCGTGAAAAAAAAAATCTTGACTTTGTTAGCAAATAAAAATTTATCCTTATTAAAATTAGAGAGAAATATTTCGAGTAGTCAAACCTGGAGGCTGGATAGAGGTTAGAATTTTATTTATTTAAAAATATATTTTATTTTTTTTAAAAAAAAAAAAATTCCACTAAAAAAACTATAATTAAATTCTAGATATTTGGAACACCTACTGAAATTGTTAACGCCGGACCTGCATCAAAAGCATTTATTAAATTAGGTAATTTTTAATCTTTGCAATTTTTCTTAATCTATATATATAATATATACATATTCACGTAGATCACCTTTAAAAATAGTACGTAAATGTTACCAATTTAATGGACTCGATCCTAGCATTGTACATGCTTATCCTAACAAGTTAAGATCCTTAAAGATTAAAAACGTTCAAGTGGTTGAAACGCAATATTATCTTTCACATCATAATACAACTTCAGATAATAAGGTAATTTTAAAAGTAAGCGAATTATATTAAATTTTTTAACATTATAAAACTTAAAACTTTTTTTTAATAAAAAAAAGGAATCAAGTCTTCTACTTGCAACAGCGGAATCTTTAAGAGTAATGATAAAGATGGCAGTGGGTTATACAGATGAACAATATGATGCAATATTAAGAGGGATGGCAATAGAACAAAAAACTTTGAATATGTCTGTGAGATGTATAAGGATTTTTGGACAAAAAGAGTCAAACTTTACGTGACACGGTTGGTTAATTTGATAATGGGGTATTAAAAATGTAGATAATATCAATATAATATAATATAAATTACTGTATACAAAAGTCAATAAGCACTAAATAGTACAATTAATTCATTGTTTTTTAACTGCAGAAAATTTTACCAGTGAATCAGAAACTTCACATAGAGAATATTACATGCATATGATAAATATTACTATATACTTGTATTGTATGTATACTGCAGTATTAAAATAAGCATTCACATTATGTGATCTATGTATGTTCTTTAATGAGAACGTTTTATTTAAAAAAACTTTCAAAGAAATTATTAAAAACCGTTATTGGAGAATAAATTCATACGGTATCAGGTATACGTATCATCAATATCAATAGAATGACTGTACAGTACGTACTATCTGATTTTTTTCAGGTATGTACTTACGTAAGTACATGCATGCGTGGATGACAAGTCGATGTGTTACACTTTAATTTGAAAAAATTATTAGTAAAAAAATTATTAATGTTAATTATAAATTATAAATTATAAATTATAAATTGTATGATGAATGCTTTACTTGGCTTTAAACGATCCTTAAAAAAGTGATTTTTTTTTTTAAAATATAATTACTGATTTATTTTAACGTTTAAAGGTTTCAAATGATGCAATGTATTTGTTGATAAGCAGTAAATGATACTCTGTAGTCATTCTCCGATTCTGTTTTACCTTAATCTACCTGGATTTTCAGATAACGAAAGTTTCATTTTATTGGTCATTTTTTTCTATTAAATCAAGCGGTTACGAATTTTAATATTTCCTTAAAATTAAAGAATCACTTAAAAAGTTTATGAACGTTGTGGAACCAATAATAGGTTAAATGAATCCAAATATCTCTAAATTTTTCTTTTTTTGCTATAAATTTTGAACATTATGTAAGCAATATAATGTGAAGAAATGATGTCAAATTGATAAAATTAAAATTATTTATTATAGTAAGTGATCTAACGGTAACTTGATTGGTTTTTTTTTTTCACATCATTTTTTTTGTGATAAATTAAATATTTAGATTTTACTTCGATTTGCAAGATTAACCGATTTGTGAAAAAATTTGTAAAAGATTTACAAATATGTATTAAAAAGAGTTTACTTTATAATAATTTTAAGTTTAAAAATTGATCTATAAAATGACAATCTATTATCTTTTAAAAAAATTTTATTTAATATCTTTTTATTATAATAATTGGTCCCTTTTACTTATGACGAATCCTTTTATTGTCCATATAACCACTTGAAGAAAAAAAAAAAATACAAGGTGAAACCTGAAATGTCGGCAATGATAATTAATCGTAGATTTTGTGATCTACACACCGGGAGGTTTTTACTATTACTGTATAGTTTACAACTCATGTTTCACCCGGTCCTAAAAAAATAAAAATAACCTCTTTTAATATATCTACATATCTAAATCTTTGAAAGATGCTGTTGAAATTACACGAGAAACATACACATGCTATCTTCGGGAACAACATATATTACATACGTAATGTACAGTACGTTCAGTACGTTATGATTTAGTTAGCACATGAATTACAATTGTGAACATCCATCGACATTATGCATAAGTATATAGGTTGTTTCATAACTAATCATAAACCATAATAGTTAAGCATAAAATTAAAGATCTGAATAAGCCATCAAACTTTTTTTTCCGTTTTAATCATGTGATATTTATTGATCATTTAATTTTGGTCAAATCGTTAAATTTTTGACAAATATTTAATGTTGAACCACTGATTAAATAAAGTAGTTTTCTTTCCCAAAAATGTTTAAATAAAGGCATTTATAGTTTTATGACTCATTTTATGCGCAATAAATTATATATACCATGCCGAAATGCGTAGTATTGAATGTCTGAAGGTTATCATAGGATGATCATAAATTACATGCTTTGAATAAAAATTTATTTCCGGGCAAAATTAAAAGATTATTGGCTTAAATTACATTGATGCAAGTCAAATGAGTCTATATAAATTTTTTATCAATGTCTGATATCAGATAAATACAGATAATATCGATATAATTAATTATTAAGCAGATCAATTCACCTATCGTTATGAAGAGAGTTAGTTACGGTATCTGTATTAGTCCAGTCTAGACCGGTCTCAAGCCTGAACAAATAATAATAACCTAACTATAAAAGGTGGGATAAAGGCTAAAATAGAATATTCTTGAAGAAAATCTCGTGCATGTATAGTTTATATAGCCTTGCAGAACTATTTCAATTGTTAATAACTATAGTTAACTATGATAATTAACTATAGTTAATTTTAAAAACCAATTAAATACTCCTTTTAAGTTCTGATCATAAGGTGTGATGCATTTAGGGAGAGCATGTACTTCAATAGAGTTTTAAAATAGGGAACTACTATTCATACCATGGATTTTTGCTATTTACATCATGGTGACTAACATTATGAAAATCCGGCTTACCCTAACTCTGTAATTCTGGTCATGATTTACATACCATGGTGTAGATCAAAAAAAATTTTTTTTTACTTTCTAGCACGTGAGGAGTTATGCTTCAATAATAAATTTTATATGAGATGTTATTAAATTTAAAAAAAAAAGTGATTTTTTTTTATAAAATTTTATATATTTTATGTTATAAGTTATAATCAAAATATTATTTCAGCATCATTCTCGCATCATTTCGGCATCATTCCGGCATCATTCCGGCATCATTCCGGCATCATTTCCAGTATCATTCAAGCATCATTTCAGCATCATTTCAGGGTCAACGTTTTTTTTTTTAACAAAATGTCCGAGACGTTAGCTTGCTGTGGTTAGTAGTACTGCATGTCTTCGGCCGTGATTATTTAATCATATACTAATAGGTTTAGATCAGTGTCGGGCAATTTTTGTTCCAATTCAAATTACTGGGGTGAACACAATCTAATTACCCTCTTTTTAGACACATACTGTAATAAAGTGGTTTAGACGAACATAACGTTTAATTTTGTGATTCATCTGAATGAATTATACTTTTATAACCTTCGTATCTTTTAATCATTCGGTTAGATGATATGATTCCCGCAGTTTATTTTTAAGTGGTATTAGCGTATAATTATTAAGTCTTTCTCACTCCTATATAATTATGGTTTGATTATTGCTCTTTTTTTTTTTTTTTACCGTGGGACAAAGATATTAGACGCAGAAATTAAAATCTAATGATGTAGTTAAATTTTAGTAATACATAAAGAGACTCAAGAATTGAAAGTAGAATTGAAAGGAAGTTTTAATTAATACTTTAATTATAGTACGTACAGCACATTACATACTTATCTGATATGTACAGTACATCCGTACGTACTTACATACGTACGTGTAAATGAGTTACGGTAAAATATCATGCCCAAGATGAGAAGCATATATTATGTAATTTCCCGTGAATGGTATTTAATAAGTAAGTATACCGCTAATTTATTGTTACAGTAGTTGCATAATAAAATTTATGTCATGTACCTAAATTAGAAGGATATTTTAATTGTTGGTACGTACAGTACGTACAGTACGTACGCATGTACACATACATAGATTATTTTTGAAACATTGAACGAAAAAGTTCTAAAATATATATTTAATAATGATAAAAGAACTAAATATGCTAAATATGATAAAGCTTCGAAACAATAAACGATAAATGATGAAATGTTATAAAGAACGAAAGCCCAATCTTAATAATTATTATTATTATTATTAATTTTTTTCAAAATTTGATATTGTTTAAAAAAATTTCCTTTTTTTAACAATTGACAGATCATCCAAAAAAAAAAAAAAAATTACAAATTTCGAAGATGCAAGTGATCACATGCTATAATTATATAAATGCTATATATATGTATATAAATGCTATATATGTTATACGTATATGTATATATATATGCTATATATGTTATATATGTTAAACACATGCTTTATAGATATAGATATGCGAACAAATAAAACTTGCATTATCAAAAACATATAACATCAGACTACCTATAAAAATTGAGTCGTAGAAAACAAAAAAAAAAAACTAAAAAAAAAAAATTATCAAAAAATAAAATGGGACATTCACCATCAAAATTATTTGCAATTCCATATAAAAAAAATGATAAAAATGGTGTTAAAGGAAATACTAAAAATACGAAAACAGAATTTAGAGATGATAAAAAAATTGATCAAATAGAATTTGATAAAGAACCACCATCTTTAACATTCTCGGTACTTGATGCTCATAGGTTTATTGAAGGTCGAAGGTTTCGTATTGCTAAAAATGCTGCTTACACATTTCCAAGTGACTGTAAAGAAGCTATCCGGTTTAATGAATCTATTAAACTTATGAAACGATTATTTGACTCTAATTATTCGGCTCCTGTTGAAAAATTATTAATAAACGGTGCAAAAGTACTTGAAATTGGGTTAGTAATCTTTATGATTTTTAACCTTCGATTTTTTTTGATTTTTTTTGAATTTTTTTTTTTTTTGATTTTGATTTAATTTAAATTTGCCTTATGAATATTATAGAACTAGCGGCGGATTTTGGTTAACAGATATGTCAAAACAATACTCGATATCAACATTTTTGGGTTTGGATGCCTCGACCATTTTTAACCCGGTAAAGAATTTATTATATTAGAAAGATTCTTTGTAATTTTTTAATAATGTAATATCTACGTTTAATTAATACGGTATTATATATATATATTATGTATATATGTAAATATAGGAGTGTTTACCAGAAAACTGCGCATTCCTTGAATATAACTATTTTGATGAAATACCATTTCCTGAAGATGTAAGAGATCAAATCTTTTATAAGACTATAAGAAAATTAAATTTATTTTTCTTGAATATAATAGAATTTTAATTTTTAAATTTCAATATTTATTTCCTATCATTATCATTATTACTATATTAGATATTTGATTTTGTTTTCCAACAATCGATATCTACTTCAAAATTCCGTGGAAATCTATTTGACTCACATCTGGTATTTACTGTCTTAAAATAGTGCTCTCTATATTGATAGATATAGTAATAATTTATTTTTTATTTGAAAAAATTAGAATGAAATATGTCGAGTAGTCAAGCCCGGAGGTTGGATAGAGGTTAGAATTCGATTCAAATTATTCAATTAAAAATAATTAAAAATAATAATAATAATTAATAATAATTATAATATTTTTATTAGATATTCGGAACTACTACTGAAATTGTAAACGCTGGGCCTGCAACTAAAACATTCGTTGAATCAAGTAATTTATATAATAATTTGGAATTTTTTTTTTTATTATTTTAGACTTTAAATTCACGTATATCATTTTTTTTTTAAAATAGTGCTCAAATGTTTTCATTTTAATGGGCTCAATCCTAATCTTGTGCGTACTTTTCCTAGTAAATTAAAAGCCCTAAAGGTTACAAATATTAAAGTGGTTGAAATACCATTTTACCTTTCACCCGATCATCCCATTTCAAGAAATAAGGTATGTAATTTTATGTGTGCTATTAAGTTTTTTCCTTTTACGATATAAATTTTCAAGTTTTTTTTTTTTTTGAAAAAAAGGGGCAAGAACTATTACTTGCAACTGCAGAATCTTTAAGAGTGATGATTAAACTAACAGTGGGATATAGTGATGAAGAGTATGATGTATTGATAAAAAATATCATCGCAGAAACAGAAACTTTAAATATGTATACAATTTGTATAAGAACTTTTGGGAAAAAGAGTTTAGACATCACTTGATTTACTTGATTCATTTGATTCACTTGATTCACTTGATTCATTTGATTCATTTGATTCACACTCGATTCACTCTGATTCACTTGTATTGTATACTGGATTCACTTGTACTGTATACTGGATTCACTTGATACATTTGATGTGACTTTAATTGTTTGTTATGAAATATATGTATTATAAATAATATGAAAATAATTTTTTTTTTAAGATTTATTTATAAGAGTAGAAAATCTTTATGTACAGTTTATATATGTATTATACAATAGTGTTTTTTTTTTATTTAACAATATTAAAAATATTAAAGAAAAAAAATTCAATTAATATTAGAGCTTAAAACCAATATAATATGTTTTTCATACTATATCATCAGGCAAGTTCTGTTTAGTGCGCAGTAGAGGATATTGATGGTAAGTGTAAAATGTTAAAATGATCAATTCCGACCGACCAAATGCTCCGGACAAAATTTGACCAGAATTGTGGAAGATCAGTTTACTAACAAAATCACTTTTTACATTGAGTCAATTTAACGTTAAGGTTTCAAATAAGCTCTATGAAGCATGTTAGAAATCATATCGATATTATTCACATGCTTACAAGATGCATAACAATAATCGATATGTACGCATATGCGTATATGTACAACTAATTCACATACATACTAACTTTTGGAATAGTAAGAATTTTACTGTATTCCAAAATTGGTAGTTTATTGTATTATAGTTCCAATAAGATATCAGATTACCTAAATGATGGATCTTTCGTTCTATATTATATCTTTATTTCGAAACTTTCGTTGTTGTAAGATGAGCGAACAAATAATTTAATAGTGTAGTTAGTATACACTTTATCATTAACCAATGTATAGAGCACTTGATTCGTATCAGTTATTTACAACATTGGATTACAAATTTTAGTGTTAAGAAAACAAAAAAAAAAAAACGTAAATATTTTTGTTAAATAATATAATTAATAACACGTAAGCATAAGCGACACGTTGTGGTACACTAACTTCAATAAGGAAATTTGTTCCTGGATTTTAAATATTTACCCCACAAATGATTGTTTATACTTGGCTGAAAAATTTTTTTCTTAACAGTTACGCAAAGTTAATTTACTATTATGGAATTGAGGCTGTTCCATAAACAAATCAAAATTTGTGTAAGAAAAAAAAAAAAAAAAAAAAAAAAAAAAAAAAAAAAGATTATTAAATTTTGCACCTAACTCTAATGATAAATCCGTGTTATTTGCAATATCTCTTCTGCATGGACCTAAAAAGACTTCTTATTGTTGGCATATTCGGCCCGAACCGAAGCATATATCCGTGTATACTGGTATCACCCAAACTATTACAAAGATGTTCTATGTTAATGTCCAGGAGATAAATCGTATATTGTACAGTACGTACAACGATAATGCATTCTGTGAATTATAACGATAGGCTATGACGAACTGAAAGAACCTATTTTAAGTATCTCTGTATTCAAATATGCATATATATATATATATATTAACAAAATTAACTAATGAATGTTTGTATGACGATAACAAAGTTTTTTTTTCAAATCTTACATTACATTCTTAACATGATCTAGTGCGTCGACGTACATAGGAGTGCATAATTTTCTTTGTTTCAGCGTCATTAATTTAATACTCAAGGGTTGTAAAAAAGTCATGCGATTCCGTTTTGTAAATTACGATAATAAAAGTAAAAAATTCTGAATATTTACGTAAGTATATAATTTAATTTATGACTATTGCAATACAATTATATTAAATAACTTTGCAACCCTCGATGTACTACATCGGACCATGAAAATACTTTTTTGTTTAAAATTCGATTTATCGATTTCAGAATAATGCGGAATTGCTCAAAGTATATAAAAGTACTTTATGAAGTTTAATAAGTTTAGGTTTGTCTTACGTACTTACAAGTATCTTATGAATACTTTGACTCCTGGGTAAGTAAATATCTGTCGATATAAATATGGACATATATTATACATAAATATGTACGTAACGAAACAACGTGAACCAATTAAGAATAACAATGAAAAGAAGAAATTAAAAGATCTAGATTTGTTATGTTAAAATCCAAAAGAAGAATAAACGTACTTTTTGTTTTTGTGTCATCTGCTAGTTTAAACCTGGTTTTTCTTTTGCATCATTATAGATATACACATGGTATATATGTGACTTAAATGGCTAAACGTAATACGTAGAGTTATGCAAATTTTGTGTTAATCATTTAAAACTTAATATAACTAACTATATATATTAACTATATATATATAGCTAGGAAAACGGAGCCAAGAATAACAGTCCGTGTCGATGTTGGCCAATAATTGGTCACGTGAACGGAACCCAACACAGTCCTCGCTACGCTTCGGACAAACAATAATATTCATAGACTGGTTTAAGTAATAGCTATCCTGAGCAGTTTAGTATAAGCAGAATGAAATATCTGCTTATACACATAGTGTCCAGGGTATAACTGATTTATACCTTGCGATCTTGATATAGTGACCGGGGTATAAATTTAAATATAACTTACTGTAACGTGTAGGTCAATTTTTAATTGAAAAATGGTATACGTACGTCATTTTTCAATCGGTATAAAATTTGCAAATTAAAAAAAAAAAACTGTGGAAATATTTATTTATATTAAATATTTAAGAGCTATTTATGCAAAATATATTAAAATTTACTATGTAATGGAACTAAGAATTTTTACATTTTTCACATAAAACTCGTCCACAGCATCTTGAGCATAATGAACTGTTTTTTCTACAAGAGCTGATTTCGTATTTTTCGTATTGCAATATTAATTTTTTTTTTCGACAATTGCAAGAATCTGGGCGAGGTTGTTGACTTGAAAAAACTATTGTATTTGCACCGTTGCTTCAATTCAAATTATATTAGTAAAATTTTAATTGAAATAATTGAAATTAATTTGTTTTTTCATTTATTTCATAAATGTATGAGTTAAGCGTTCTTCGGTTGAGCATATCCGTCTGTGCGCTTTAAATGATTTGATTGGTTAGATTTTTTAAGATCAACTATATATTAAACAATAACGCGTCGCGTGCGTTTGATGTTAAAATAATCTGAAATAACGCGTAGCGTACCAATAAAATATCTATCTTTTCTACAATACTACTAAAATTTTAATGTATGTCCCGTCTGTGCGTTTTAAACGATTTGATTTGTAAGATTTTATAAGATCAGTCTAAAACAACTATATATTAAACAATAACGCTAAAATAATTTGAAATAACGCGTACCAATAAAATATTAAAGTAAATTTATATGGTGCTAGAAGTCTGTATTCGACGTGTTTAAAAATTTTTTATACAAGAGAATTTTCAAAAAACTACCCAGTAATTTTGTAGAGAAATATTAATTCTATAAAGTTATCAAATATTTTTTTTGAAAAATTCCTGTATAATTACTATATTTTTCTAAACTTTAAGGTGTCATAATTTTTATAAAGTAAAATTTTAAAAATCTGGAGGTATAACTATATTTAATTTTACTTTCATATAACATATCTCCGCATATAGTACCCAGTTCTTCACACAGTACCAGCGGGTACTATTCAATTTAAAAATGATTCTTGAAAAAGACCCCAGGGTATAACCATCAGTAAATTTTTAAATAAGGTGAATATCTATTACCAGCTGCAATTGATTCTCGATAAAAAATCATAATCAATTATTTTTTAATTGATTGTATAATCGGTTATTCAATATAAATCGATGACGATATAATATTTACTTTTAAGATATGTATCGAATAAAAGCATGGACGTAAGGACGTGCCAGTCTACTAGTAAATTAATAATTTTTTTTTTTTAATAAATTATTCACTTGTCTGAACATGAGCCTTGGAATTCTTTTTGAAGCTCTTCAAGTAACACATACGTTACATTCATTGATCTGAATTTTCTACCAACTGCTGAGGATTATAATAAAAATTTTCAATTTTATTTATTTTATTATTATTTTTTTTTATACCTTTCGCCAGGTGCCAGGTCTTCTCTTGACCCCATATTCGGTCGCTTGATGAATAGCACAAATTACTTCATAAACATTTTCAACTGTGAACACTTGAGTTCCCAAATTATCTCGGTCTTGTTTACGTATATGAAGTTCTTCTGTAGTATAATGAACTTTAAAGGTATTAATGGTTCAATGTTTAAATGTTGGGTTACATTAAATATTTGAATTTTTTTTTTTATTATATTAAGACTTTCATTGTAGTGTTCTCTATCCATCAAACTTCGTTTGTTTTTTCTTTGATTTGTGTATGTTTCCAATATTCAATCAAAGGTCTCAAGGGTCAGAAACGAATAACTTTGCGGATCTATTAGTCGAAAGAAAAAAAAAATACACTGTGATAAAAGAATTACTTTAAGTTTTTTAAAAATTATTTATTTATCATTTATTGATATCAATTTAATATCATAAGCTATCGTTAATATCAATTTAATTCATAAGCTACCGTTGGTATCAATTTAATATCATAAACTATCGTTGATATCAATTTAATATCATAAGCTGTCGTTGATTATGCATTAAGAATGACCTAAGTCATTTATCAATTGGTGGAAATTGAAAAATGACCGGCGTCGTCAATTAATGTCGCGACTGAAGCTGGAAATGGCTGAAGCTGGAAATTAGAGGTCTTGATTTAAAACTATAAGCCCTGCTAAAATCCAACTATACTCTTTTATTATAAACCCTAACCCTAAATTCTAATCTAACTATAAAAAAAAATTGTACAAAATGCATTCCAAAATTTTTTGTAAATTTCATATTAAAATATTTAAAAATTTCCAGCTTCAGCCATTTCCAGCTTCAGCCACGACAATTAATAATCGAGAAACATATATAACGATAAGGTGGAAAGGGGTAATTTGACGAATTTGGATATGTCGTGGTCTAATGATCAGAATTGAGAATTTTTATACCATTCAATTAGTCTCGATGATACGACTCGAATGGTAGAAAGATCACTCAATTCTAATCACTGGATCACAAGTTATAATCGATCATTTGCAAGTTTACACTTCGTCAAAATTCTCCTCAAGGATCATTTTTGTGCAGCGTCTGATCACTGGATCACACGAGAAATCATCAATTCGTCAAATTTCCCCTATCTCTTTAAAATTTAAGCTTTTTGATATGATGTATTTTCCCATTTAATGTCACTTTAAAAACAGATGTTATATTATAATTTTATATAAAATAATTCAAAAACATGTATAAAGTTTAATATAAAAAATAAAAAAAATTTTTTAAAATAATAAAGTTTTTATATAAGTTATTTCTAAAGTTCGAGAGAAAAATCATGAAAAGTATTAGCATTTGACTGATATTGTCGAGAAGAAACTGAAAATGAATCCATTTTGCGTGATCACTAAAAAACATTCTTTGGTATAACTTACTATTTCTTTAAGACTTTTCGATTTTCAGTTTAATGCCTTTTGTCACAAATTCGAATTTTGTGACATTAAGATTCGAATTTCCCGATTAGTTTACCCTCACATATAGATCTTTTCTTTATTTAGTATAGATAACTTTCATTTCTATTTTTGTATAGTTCATTAAATGTTGGTCAAAAATGCGTGTAAACTTGATAATCCAGTAATCGCACGTATGCGTGTTAAGGGGTAAGAATTATAGATACACGTCACTAAGTAACACGTTAACGTGTCGTATATCAGATATTAAATTCAAATGTATATAAACGAATGAATTTGACTTCAATAAAGAGAGATAGAAGAAGAGAAGTTCCCTTCGATTTTACTTAGGGATAATAAAGGAAGTAAGCTAGTGTAGTGCTGAAGAAACATTTATTCGAGTAAATCAAAAACTTATCTTCCAGTAACTATTAGAGTTAAATCGGTTAAACGTATACACTCTCCCTTCTTAATAGTTACACTTCTGATCAATACGGTAGCTTATCGTTAATGGTTCAATATGCAAAAAGGTCTTAATTGTAACATTATGCTTAGCTTAATTAAGGTCAATAAATTGTTCGTTCTCATTATTTTATGCCAAGACAGAAAATATTTTTACACGTTTTTACTAATTATTCTTGCCAAGAATTGCAAGAATTAATAATGTTGTAGATTAAATTAAATAATTAGTTCGGATTTACAAGCGACTTGTACTTGTTTCAAATTTTGAAAACTAGTTTAGTAGTTTAGTCCGAAATACTAATTTGTTTAAACTAAACTTAACTATGTTTTTTTTTTTTTTTTTTTTTTTTTTTTTTTTTTTTTTTTTTTTTTTTTTTTTTNTTAATAGCATTCATTTAAGATCATGTTGAAGAACGTTACAACAATATTATTCGCAACGTAACGGAAATAATAAATTGTTTCACAGATTTTTTTGGGCTCCGATAGGATGAAAAAAATATTTTAGGAAAATATTAGTATTTGATAATTATTTCCTCGTAATCATTATTTATTCTCCCGTTACAAATTACCGGCAGGAGTCTATTTCCCTACTGGGTTTCAAATGTGAAAACCTTGAAACCCTTGAAAACCTCGTGACTACTATAAGAAATAGTAACAATTTGATTTTAACTTACATTGCACCAATACCGGGCGGATCTAGACAGGTGCTATTTTTATTAATCACTAAATGACACATTTAGGTTATTAAATGATTATTTCATTATACCGATATACTTTGCAAAAACCATACATTTTGCTATAACGGCAAAATATTCTAGATCTAGTTTAAGTTGTTAATAATATAGGTCGCTAAGAGGAAATTTTCATGACACACAAATTTAATTTTTACTAGGACTATTAACGAGGTTATTTAATGAAATGCGAAAATTAATAGTTATTTCGTATAGTCTAAATTTGCGATTTACTATGAAAATTTTCTCTTATCAACCTATATTATTAAATTTACTTAGATCTAGAATATTTTGTCGCTATCGTAAAAATGTAAGATTTTTGCAAAATATATCGATAAATTTTTTATCAAAACGGAGATTGTAAAAAAGGTCCTGTGTACTGTACCTTAATTTCAGTGACTATTTAGCATGAGTGATAATGTTAAATAAAATTTAAGCCAATCATTTATGCGATATTGCATGATTATTGAAAATAAAAGTGTGTTTATGAATATTTGTATGTATATAACCTGATTTTGCCTAATTACTTATAAATTTTTTGTGCATATGTACTGATTGTTATCATTATATCAGCTAATTTTTAATATTCACTGTGTTTTTAACTGGATATTTTCGCCCATATAGAGACTTTTCGAAGTTGGCCTGTTTTTAGCATTCTGCATGATCTTAATGCTGGCCATAATTAACTTTAAAACTGGTCCACTTTAGAATTCTGTAACTTATGTGAGTTTATATATCTTATGTTTAGGGTTGAGATAACATATCTTATAGCGTACGTGCGTAATTTACATTGTAAATAATAATTTTATATCTCGCATGTTATATCTCAAGTTACATGACATGCAAGTTACAAAGTATTGATAAAGCAGGCCAGCTTTAACTTTGACCAGAATTAAAATCGGATAAATCGTCACTCAAAAATACAATATAATAAAGATGTTAAACTAGTTGATAGACTTTACAGAAGTCTATGAATTTGCTTAAATATAACAAAATATAGTTAAAATTTGGCTTGGCTTATGTTATTTTAATAATAACTAAGTTGCTATCATATTTTTAATATTTAATGATATTTTTTTAAAAGAAATATTAAAAATTTAATTATAAATATTTATATATTAAAGTTAGAATCAAAATTAAAGATAGACAAATTATATATCTGATATAAAGTTGGTCAATGAACTTTTTTTTACTAATAAAAAATTGTTTAAAATAAAAATCTATAGTTATAAATGATTTTTTAAAACATATTAATTTTTATATAATTTATAATTTTATATTTAATAAATACAGTGGCCTACCATATTATTGTGAACACTTTTTAAAAATTTATTACTCGGGATTGGGTAAGTAAAACAGCACGAAATTTATGTCACATGTTTGGTAGATCCCAAAATATAATATACTAAAATTTCTTGTAATTTAATTAGATTATACAGAAGTCATGCAAAAAAAACTGTAATATAGTTTTTTTTATTTGACCAAAAACCCAAATTAAAAATTTTTTTATTTATATTTTTTTTTATCTTTGTTTTAATGCTTTATAGGTCCCCTTTTGCTTTAATACAAGCAGCAACCCAATCAGGTATGCTTATAATTAGCTTATGATAATACTCAGGTAGTATGTCAATTCTACCTTTTTAGAATATCTGGGCCCTTTTTTTTTTGCCTTTGCCTCTACCTGCCAAAACTCTTAAATAATATTTTGCACTATGGATTTGCTGCACCCAATAGCTACTATGATGGTATGAACTGAATCATCTCACTAGTGGCTATAATTTATTGCACCTCTTTGGTTTTTTGTTAAATTTTTACAACTATCCATTGTTTTGTGAGAAAAAAAAGAATATGTATTATTATAGTGATCTGTTATACAAACCTAGCCTTTTTATACTGCACAACATTTGCACAATGTCAACTATATATAGAAAATTTTTAAGCTAATCTAAAACAAGTACGATCTTCAGTAAATTTTTTAGTAAATCCAGAAAAATCTAAAAATTGATTTTTGGTCAAATCCAAAAATAGAAGTTCATCAAATTTCCTACATATCTTCTACATAACCTAATGAAATCGTGTAAAATTTTAGTATATTGTATCTTGAAAACTGCTTAAAATATAATATAAATTTCATACTATTTTACTTACCCAAAATCAACTTATAAATTTTTAAAAAATGGCCACAATAATATAATAGGTCACCTTAAAAGAGGCTAGTATTTGTACCCCTATATTTGGTATTTATATCTCTAAAAAATTAATTTTTTAAAATTTTAAACAAAAATATCTTGACAACTACTTTATCAATTTCAATAAAATTTTTTATTTGAATTCTATAGATCTATAAATTTAATAAAAAATTTTTATTAAATTTGACTAGGTAGTTATTAAGATATCTTTACTTAAAGTTAAAAAAAAATCAAAATGTTTATCAAAATAGATACACTATATTTTTAAAAATTTAAACAAAAATATCTCAACAACAACTGATTAATTTTAAAAATTTTTTTTATTTAAATTTTACAGATCTGTATAATTTAGCAAAATAAATTTTATTAAATTTGGTTAGATGGTTATATAGATATTTTCACTCAAAGTTAAAAAAAAAAAT
Organism: Gigaspora rosea; assembly: GCA_003550325.1. NCBI lineage: Eukaryota > Fungi > Glomeromycota > Glomeromycetes > Diversisporales > Gigasporaceae > Gigaspora > Gigaspora rosea. The sequence goes on along the minus strand of QKWP01000002.1, from coordinate 10,024 downwards.
CAAACCATTTATTAAAATAGAAGCTGTACTAAATTATTTTTAAAATTTTAAATAAAGATATTTTAATAATTATCTAATCAATTTTAATAAATTTTTTTTATTTAAATTTTAAAGATTTGCAGAATTAAATAAAAAAATTTTATCAAATTGATTAAATAGTTATAAAAATATCTTTGTTTAAAAATTTTAAATAATTTGATACAGCTTCTATTTTATAGATATTTTTAAATTTGAGTGAAGGTAACTTTACAATCACCTAATCAAATTCTATAATAATATTTTTAGATATTTACTTTAAATAACTAGCAGTGATGATCACTGGTTACACAGAGCAGGTATAAAGATAAGTGATTCGATTTTTTTTATTTATTTCTTTTTTTTTTATTATTTTAGTACATACTAATATTTATTTTTTTCTTTTTTTAGTTTCAGATTATTGTCCATCTTATTGGTGTGCTTCTCTCATCATTGGTGCTGTCCAGTTCTTTCGTCATTGGTGTCTTTCAGTTCAGCACTTTCCTTTTCATCATTGGTGCTATCTAATTTGGATTCCTGTGATGCAGTTTTTTCTTTCAATATTAAAGCAGTATATTGAACCATAATATTTGATAAATACAATTTGTATCTATTAAAATTTTAAATAAAAAAATGAATATTAGAAATATATATATGCAATAATATGAATAAAAAGTAAATTTTCTGTTATTTCTATAGTAAAAAATAACTAGCATTTACTTTTATTTCTACAATTGTATATATCCCAAAAGATAAAATTAATAAAAATTAAGGATACTAAAAGCAAACAATAACTTGATAAGTAAAAGAACATATTAAAAACATCTATTTATTCTATTCTATTTTTCTATTTGTAAAAACATCAAAATATCTATTAGCTACCTATCTACCCATTATTACTCTACTACTAATAACTACTTATTGTTAGTAAGAACACAAAGAAACAAAAAAAACCTATAAATAAATAAAAGAATAAACAAAACAAAAAAAAACAATAAATAAAAAAATATATTGAGAGTTTTAAGCCATTTATATATATAGTTAACTCTTTTTATATCCTATTCTATTATTTTACAACTATATAGCTTTTCTAGGCAATAGTACATCTATTCCTATACATATTTTAAACAACTTAATTGAAGATGCTAATTGCAATCACAAAGAAATTTGGATCCTATCACAAGATATGAACAAAGCCTATTACTTTATTTAAACAAGCTCTTCATTGACTTGCTTTACTAACTAGTATTATCAGTATTCTTACTGATTTACTAGTTGATAGACAAAACCAAGTTATTACTAATCTTGGTCTTACTTTACTTTACTAGGTTCAAAATAGTATTGACCAAGATGAAACTATTACTTCTCTTTTATAGCAGATATATTATGATCCTCTTATTACCTATATCCATACCAACTTATTAGCTATACTACTGAAACCTCTTGGATAACTAGTCTTAAAAGCTATACTAGAGAGAATATCAAAACATACTGCTTAGTATTGGCCCATATAGATGATACTTTGTGAATTGCCTCTTCTCATAATAAGCTTGCCAATATAATATCAATTGTTGAATCCTTTTATACTATGGCAAATAATCAAGTTAATCCATCCAAATTAATTTTATCAACTAATAGCAATTCAAATTATTATTCTTTTATAATTTTTAACAACCAAGCAATGTTTCTTTGGCCATCTTACAACTTTTTAAATTTCTTGGGTATTGGTTTACACTTGACAATAAGCAAACCAAACAAATACAACTAATATTTAATGAGTCTTCATAGCTCATTAATATTGTTCAAACAAAACAAATTACTGATATCTAAGCTAGATATATTATTAATACTATTATTATTCCTACTATTGAATATCGACTACAAAATATAGTTATTAACAGATCAACATTTAATAAAATTCTTAAGCACCATATAGATTTAGTTAAACACAAAGCTAAATTTAGTCACACTATTCCTACTAGTACACTTCTTTACTCTCAAATATATAATATTAAAAATATCTGGGATATTCAATTTTAGCACCATATATCTAATATTATTAAACGGCTAAACAACAATAATCTACTTGGAACTACAACCCATATTTGAATTCAACAAATTTAAAACAATCTTTGGTCATCTACTAGTATTTTCTCACATTCTAACCCTATAATTAATGGACCCAACAGACATACAACAAATTTCAAAGTTATTTTATTGTTCAAACATCTTAACTGTACAATTAGTTTTAAAATAAACTGGAGTATTCCTTTTACAATTAAAAAAGGATCAGTATCTTTAGAATCTATCCTATCCTCACACCCCAAATACTTTACTTTTAAAAAACAAATTTGCCACTATCATCTTCTCTTTCTGGAACAACTCACTACTTTCAATAACTTATATCTACTTGACTGGAAACATATCTTACTCCGACTTAACAAAATTTCAAAAGAAAGGATTCCTTTATGGTTTACCTTGTTAGAAGATAAAGTTACTAGCCATTCTTTTGAATGAACTATATATATACACTTCAACTTACCTCAAACTAACTAATAGTTATACTACTGGACATTCTTCTAAATATACCAAACTATAGCTAATTACTACTTTGAATAATCAAATTATCCTAGGAAAGCACATCATAAGCCTACAACCCAGTGTTTAAAATTGGATTTTAAAATTTTATACAGAATATATTTAATATTTTAATAAATACTGCATAATTAATATATCAACTACATATTACATTTTTATTAAATCATCTATCTGTGGAAAATTTGTTTAATATGTGGAAATAAATTTTTTTTAATAATAAAATTTATTTGTGCAATTTTACTACTAGCAATTTTGATTACAATCCTGTTACCTGGAATACGAATATAGTAAAGATCAAAATCCAGATTTACATATGTATTGTACGTATTACCACAATTTGAAATTATGACATTAGAAGATTCGAATTTCCTGATTAGTTTACTCCCTATTTGTAAAATGCTAGTCGAAATCTGTGTAAACTTGATGATTTGACATATAATTACCCTCTTTTGTAAAATCTTAACATGTTAGCACGTGTTAAGAGGCACGGATTATAAACATTCTTAATAGTACATTAATGTGCTAGACTTAGTTGTACAATCACATAATGTGTTAAACAACATGTTAATGAGCCAAACAGCGTATATTAAATTAAAATGTATATAAACGAATGAATTTGACTTCAATAAAGAGATACAACATTAGAAAAGTTCACTCCGATTTTACTTAAGAAATAAAGGAAGTAAGCTAATAGTGCTGAAGAGACCTTTATTCGAGTAAATCATAAACTTATCATCCATAACTATTAGAGTTAAACTGGTTAAACTATACGCTCTCCCATCTTAATAGTTACGTATATATATACGTATATACATAACTGACAAAGCCCAGGGAATATTAAATATGATAAGACAATAATGAATAGTTTATTTAAGTAAACATTGTGATTAGCATACGTTCCCTATTTAACTTTAGCATAATAAACTCAATAAATTTTTTAATAAATGCCTGCAGATTTATCTAATATTAAACTTGCGAGATAAAAAAAACCTTTAATATGCGGAAATTCTGCAGAACTTTTTTTTATATTTGCGGAATCCACATATATTCTTTAAAAAAAATTGCGGATTAATTTTTTGGTCTGCACTCCACAGATTTTGCAGGTCAATTTTAAATACTGCTACAACCTCAGACCACATATTAATAACTCATTGGCAATGTTCTATTGAAAAACAATCTACAAGTTTATATCTATTAGCACCTATTATTACATCTCTATGCTATAATTGTTATCTTAATTCAAATACTATTGCTAATAGATGTACCATTCTTATACCTACTAGCTATGCTACAAAATTTTTTGGAAAAGTTAATTCTGACAAATCAATTAATCTAAATGCTAATCATTTAGATCTTGTCTACTTTATTGCACATAAAAGCCCTATTTACATTCTACCTTTACCAAATATTATAATTTTTTATCTTGTATTAATCCCCTCTATATTTCAATCTAGTACTGCACTTGATATTCTATAATCAATTGCTAACTAAAATTGCAATCTAACTAAACTTATATTCTACACTAATAGTTATGTCCTTAATTTTAGCAGCCCTCAATGTCCTATGGCTTAGGTGGATACAGCTACAAAACACATTTATTATACATACTTTTCAAGCACAAACTAAATTTTGGTCTTGTTCTTTTAAAGCTGAGCTTATTGCAATTTTATTTGCAATTTGTACTGCACCTAGAAACTGCAATATTCAAGTTTTTACAGATTTTCAATCTGTAATCTCCAAATATAACAATCTTAAAGGGTGTGGCGACTTAGGGAAGTTGGTAAGTTGTTACCCCCAAGTGGCAGGTCTAGAGTTCAAATCCCACTGGCGACGCTTTTAAAAAATAGACCTGTGTTCCGATAACTATGTCTTGTCGATCAGTTGGGTACACTACCTGTAGTCCTTAGTTACCATCTTGAATGGGAGCTTTCGGGCGAAATTGTGTCTTGTTACACAGACAAATCCAAGGAACCGGAGAAACAGAAACCCATTTGGCAAGTCCCGAGTGGAGAGGTAGCTAGACTTTTAACAGTACCGGGGAAAAGGATCTTAGTGGTGACTGACCGGAAAACTGGATGGGCAAGAGCCCCTATAGCAAAGAGGGCCCACCAACCTAGCCGCCGGAGTCATACTGGAGGAAAAGGTCATGTGTTATAGAAGCATGAACCAAGGAAAGAGAGACCTTAGGCACCTAAAGCCTGGCAGATCAATCCTTCCGGGCCAACTGGATTGGTAGTCTGGGATAACTGGGGAAAAGGATCCAAAGAGTGACTAACCGGGTACTAGGGTCTAGTGAACTCTACAAGGGCAGTAGTAGGTAATGGTAGCGGTTGCAGGGTAACCCCCTGATTGCAAATTGTTTGCCTAGGTGAATGCGTAAGTTACCGAAAGTGTAGGTGAATACCTGTGGGGGACAGGTATCACTCTACTAGGTTTACTACAAGGGCAAATGCCCTCCAATAGGTGTTTGGCTAAAGCCTCAGGGTAGGACCCCCAAACAATCTATGTAAGGTTATATTTGAGCATCATAGTAAAAATTTTTTTGGTTAGCAGTTTTGTTTTGGTAATATAAGCTATATTTCAAATATTAGATAAAACTATTACCTAATTTTACCTTTTTTTGAAATACAACGTTCTCTAAAAAAAAAACAAAACGTTCTCTAAAAAAAA
>QKWP01000001.1:1147244-1199907 GCA_003550325.1 Gigaspora rosea | reverse complement strand
TTATCAAGTGTTATAGTCTGTAGCTTTAAAATATATTATAGTTAAGTTTTTTTTAATTTTGATAAAATTAAATATTATACTGTATATAGCAAGATAAAATATAATACCTTCGTTGTGATTAAAAAATCATCCATACTGGACTTAATTGAACTGGCTATATTGACTCCAGTATGAGGAAAGCGTATTAACCTAAATGACATAAGAAAGCTAAAAAGCTTCCAATTCTTATCTATAAAGTGTACTGTTACAGAACTATAACTAAGTTGTTGTTGCGATGTCCAAACATCTGTTGTTAATGATATTCGACCTGAAACATTTTGAAGAATATTTCTAATAGACGTTTTTTTGTCTTTTTATAGTTTTAAAGTATCACGTCTAATAGTATTAGCACTGCAAACTTTAAAAGTAGGTTGTAATCCTTTAACAAAGGTTAAAAATCCAGAGTGCTCTGAAAATTGAAAACTTAATTCATCTCCGATAATCATATTCACTAAGTCCATTCTACATTTTTCTTGAGAATAAACCCAATTTGTAGATTGATTAAAAGTAAGCTGTGTTTGACCTCTAGTATTTTTAGAATTTGAATTTGAAGATCCCAAGGCTTTTTTATACTTAATACAAGACTTTAGATGACGATGTAAATGTGTAGTACCCGACGATTGTTTTTGAAAAAATTCTTTCTTGCAATAATTACATTTTGCCTTGTCTTTATTAGACTCATCTGAAGTTATCAATGTAAAATGGTTCCAAACAGGCTACAACAACTTTCTATTATTAATTCTAGACCTACTAGTCCCACTAGTAGTAGTTACTAAAGCCTCGTCATTAGTATCATAGTTTGTCTCATCGTTTGCCTCATAGTTTGCCTCATGGTTAGCCTCATAGTTTGCCATATAGTTTGCTTCATGACTTGCTTCTTGGCTTGATTCATAGTTTGCTTCATAGTTTGCTTCATAGCTTGCCTTATAGTTTGCTTCATGGTTTGATACCGAATCACTTGGCATAACTAAATCTGTATCAACTTCCATATTACGTTGTTATCAAAATTTTCTAAATATGAATCAAAAACGCTAATAAAAAAAATTTTATGCTTAAAAAAATAAGTATTCTGGCAATTATTATTAAGCTACAAACTATTATACATGTTACTAAGATGACTTTTATTTAAAATACTGTAGTTAACGGGAAGCACGTCAATTTCTAATGAAGATGAATTTTATAAAACGACATATACGCGCGTATATATATATATTCGATTTCATGTGATTGATACATCAGGAACTCAAGATTATTGGTTAGTATTTTAATTAATAGTGATTACACTATATATTGCGAACTAAAGTTTGTAATTGGACAAAGTGCTCCCTAACTTCGGTACTAATATATGATATTATAATTCTCAAACTCATTAAAAAAAAATATATATACTTTATTAAAGAATCAAGCATTTGCGGGTATGGCAGTAGCAGTTGCACTGGTATTTATAGTTCGAAGTTATAGTGATTGTGGGTGTAATAGTACTGTCGTTTGGTATAACAAGTTATTTTACAAGACTTAAAAAATCGAATTCTGACAATTTTTTTTCCATCAATTTAAGATGTTTAAAATTCAAGAAAGATGTTTAAAATTTAAGATGTATAATAAAATTTAAGATGTTTAAAATTTGTTTAAAATTTAAGATTAATTAAGATGTTTAAAATTTAAAATGTTTAAAATTTATGTATATTTAAGATGTTTAATATTTACGTAATCAAGATTAATTTTAGACTTTTCAAGTTACATGTTTTTTTTTATGTACACTGTTCAGACTATTTGGGACAGTCCAAACCATGTGATGATTAGCATCACCTATGGTTTTAACCTAGTATTAACCTAGTTTTAACCATATGTGATGCTAATTATCACATGGTTTGGACCGCCCCAAACAGCAAAGCAACTATAATAGGTGTGGGAAACCTAAAAATATCATTCTATAGAAATAATGTAAATACGCCAAGAAATAATGTGTATGTATGTACGTACGTATACTTAATAATGACTATTTTGTGCATATTACAGAAACTTAAGTATAGTCTATCTCAGATATAGGATATGGCTTGGTAAAGCTTATGCATTATAGCAATTATTGGGATGATTTTACCGCATCACTAATCTCGATGGATATATCTGTGGGCTATTGGATCTGAACATAAATGCCTTGGGCTCAATCCAATTATATTGGATCCGATTTTGTCAAGCCCAGGCCCGACCCAAAAGCCCATAATAATGTTCAAGCCCGGCCCATGCTAGACATATCCATGGATATCCATGGATAGTCCAAGCCCATGTGGAACTCTAATTACACTCTTACTTCATATCAATCAGCAAATTTATACAAATATTTGGATCCTATACTGCATTTCTAGATCTCAAAATCAAGCATTATACTCCCAAGCTTCATCTTCTTTTTCTAGTATATTTTTTATATCCAACTCTTCAAAAAATATACAAGATAGTCATAATTACATCTTTGATATTTCACTACAAAAAATTGAAACTTGGTTATATAAATGGATCAAATTCTCTACACCTTCATCAGATATTCTTACATATACACAAATCTAGGTGAGCCTTGGCCACTCTGGTAGGTTTAGGCCACAGATAAGTATTTAGGTTTACTTGGATATATATCTGAGTTTTTATTTTTAGCATTAGATTTAAAAAAATGAAATTTCTTTCAGTATTGTAAAAAGTTTCTATTAAATTTAATAAAGATAAAAGCAAGGTCTCACCTTTAACATTTAAAAAAAAAAAAAATTAAAATTAAATTTATATTCATACTATGTAATATAAAATATAAATTTTTTGATTTTTTATGTTCATATTATATGAACATAAAATATAAAAACATTAAAAAAATTTATGTTCACTGTGAACACTGTGAACATATGATTTCCAACACTGGTAGTAACTCAATTAAATTTACTATGATTAGATTTCAATCGATAAAATTAAAATAATCGATTAAAATATGATCTTACTTTATTTAATTATAAAGAACGCTTAAATTTCTAAAAGATGTGCCTTGACATTGCACTTTTTTTTGATTTTTTTTAGCTAAAAACTCTTCGCAAAAGTACAGTTATGCTTGATTTTTTGCAAGAATTCTATTAAACTTTGGACTTGTATTGTTGAGATCTAATTTTTTTCAGTTTAATTAAATTTTTCCAAATTTTATATGTTAATAGTATTCTTCAACATTTAATAAAGCTCTTGTAAAAATTTCTAGGTAATTACTTGGGTTTTCGATAAGTAGTATTATTTTAAAATTTATTAATTAATGTTTTAGGTCTTACAATTTTGTATTTTCGGCACTATGAATTTACTGAAAGTATTTTGGTACACCAAAAAAACACATTCTGAGCCAGCTCTCAGTTTAAGAAATTAACTTCGAACCTTTGGCTTGCAAATAACTAGCATAATTTAATCAAGTTCTTGCATCCTTATCAGCATATTGGTCAGTTAAACCGATTTCTTTGTAATTCTTCAATATTTGTATATAACTAGCCGTTAATTTGAAATTGACCTTAGCAATTTTTAACTCCATTCTAGTATGTACAGTAGCCAACAAAAGTAACGCTCGATTTTCGCCCAAAAAAGAAATTTTTTATTAATAAAATTTTGGCTAAATATACATCAAATTTTTTTTTTATTATGAATTTAATATATTGATGAGTGACCCTTTATACCTGTGATAACCTCAGTTCTTCATGTCATTGAGTCTGAAACTACACGAAGAACCGATGTATCCAAATTCGACCACACTTCTGTTAGGGCCGCTTTAAGCGCAGGTTTATCCTTTGGGAAGTCTTCATGGTTCTGAATATTGTCTTTCACGATCTTCCAAATGTTTTCTATGGGGTTAAGGTCAGGGATCGTGAAGGCCAATTCATATAATTTATTTTTTTGAATTAAGCCAATTTGACACCTTATGAACAGGGGTATTATCATGCTGAAAAATTGGATAGGAGTAAAGTAACAAATGAGCAGCAGATACAAATGGTACAAGGTGGTCGTTTAGAACCTTGGTATAAATTTCTTTATTAATTTTTTGCTTGGGACCTTTGTAATTATCAAAAAAAACTATGGGACCTTTAATGGTGTCAACATAACATAACCAAACCATTACTGAGACCCTGCCACTCTTAAAATTCTGTTTGTATCTTTCATCCACACAATGCCATACTCAAACTTGGCGGAATTGTTTACCTACTTCTACACTCATTTCATCAGAAAAAATGACATGCCTCCAAAAGTAAACGTCCTTGTCTTTGTATTGATCACACCATTTTTTACGCCATTCTATATTGGCTAGTGACAAAAAAGGCTTTATGGCAGCCACATGAGAACGAAGCCCAGCGTGTGTAAGGTCCTAGTTACAGTTTGAACATTGCAATTAAGTTCTAGATTCTTCACAATTTGGAGAAGCAGCACCTGCCTTTCTTTTAATACTTTTTTTACTATGGCCATTTTTTCTTGCTTCTTGAGAATGGAGGACGTCTGGACTGAGGTAAATTTTCAATTTTTTTGGTCTTTTTGTACTTCTCTAAGAACCGTCGAATTGTTGTTGGGGCACATTCAAGCTCATGGGCAATTTGCTCAGCACTCATAGTACTGATATAAGCAATAACCATTCCCTTCTCTTTATCATCCATTTGTTTGCGCGGCATTTTCATAAAAAAAAAAATTTGTTCTTTGGGCTTATTTCTTTGACGTATAAAGAAGCAGAATATGAAAAAAATTTGCTCCAAAAAATGCATAATTTATGGGGTAACACAGCCCCTTTATTTACTCACGTGAGATAATCTGCAGATTGGGTGTTACTTTTGTTGGCTACTGTATATACAAATGTATGTGGTTTTGTACAGTATTTACAATGAAGGTTTTATAAAAGTATTTACAGAATTGAAATGGCCTAATAAGGGTACTGATATTTATTAGATATATTTTAGGGGGTAGGGGGGTCAAGAAAAATTTTATCTTAGTTAAATTTGATTGGCTAAAATTCTATTTATAGATCTTACCTGGGGGTGGGAGGGTAAGCCCCTATAGTAAATAGATATTAGATAATAAATGTCAGCACCCTAAAGTGACTTGTTTATATAGCCCAAAGCCAATTTATTTATTCTTATACTATATTTTAGACCTAATAATTGTTAAGGCCTATTCGCTATCAATAAAATTTTAAAAATCTTTAAAGCCCAACAAAGATTACAAAAAAGAAAATTAAACCACTAGTGAATATGACAAATTAAATTTAGAATTTCACCACCAAATAAGAAATCATTATCAAGAATTTAAAAAACTATTTTCTGAAAGGATTCACATAATTGATGTGAATCGAAATGAGATCAAAATATTAATATCTAAAGAACCAAAGTTAAGAAAATAATTAGGAACTAAAAATTATTTCTAGTCCTTTACTATCTTTATGCAAATCAGATAAATTTTGATCTAAAAAATTAACAATTTGTAGCATTTGTATAATAGTCAGAATTGTAATATAATTTTTATTAAAATCTGTCTAACAAACACTAGTAAAAAATAAAAAATTTGACATGTTGAATGGTACTTTTCAAATGCCACTTGACTCTATCACAAGACTTCACAGACATTGATGCCTGCAAAATAAGTTGAATGGCACATGTCAAATACCATTTGAATTGTACCATTCAATATGTTGAATTTTTTTATTTTCTACTAGTGAAAAAGTATCTTACCATTATTAGCATAGTGATGGTTTTTTTTAGTCAGCATTATCCTACTTGGGCACAATAACATTCATAGTATTAATATTTCTTTTCAGAAATAATATCTGATCTACCAAGGTTGGATCTAAACTTGTTCTTTTTGTATTAATAAGATTACCCGTATCCAAAACAACCTTTTGCTAGATACCGACGTTGCTAGTGTTACCAAATACTTTCGTGCAATTTTAGCAGGTTTAGAAATTTTTTTTATATTTATTTTCCACTAGTTCAAAAGGTTTTCTGTTTCTAATGCTAATGGCAATGACAAATAACTTGATATTTCATCAAGAATTTGCATATTAGGAACCTCTTTTTTTCTTTTTATTTGGCGCTGTTGATGATATTCTTTATGTGAGCGTGTTGAATTTTCTACATTAGATGGAGGTAGATTATTTGATTCAAGAATTACTTCTTCTATTTCTTCAAGTTCATTACGAAGCTTTTGAATAGTTTGTTGCTTTTCGACATCATCCAAAAAATCCAAGTTTTTATATCGGGGATCCAATAAAGTTGCCATTAAACTAAGTTCATTTGGAATATTCCAATAATGTATTAATGCATCGCAAATATTTTTTCTGACTTTTTTCAAAATACCTGCAGGTTATAAAATTAGTAATTCAATTTTTATTATAGTGCTATATCAGAAGTGCATCGAGTATGACCTGGTTTGCATGGTGAGGGCATTCTCCTGTAGCAGGAGAATGCCTAAACCTGGGTCACATCTGACGTACTCCTTAAAAGGCCTCTGCTAAAAAAACTGTTATAAATTTTTTTAAATTTGGATTAGTAAATAACAAACTTGATTTATATTAATAGATTTTTTCTTGCAGCGCCTATATTATTTAATATCGTAATAATTAAGTCATAATATAAATAAAATAAATCTCTAAATACCTGTCATATCTAACGGATCTTTAATAGAAATTCTTTTTTTTGTAATATTGCTTATGACTTCATTGTTATCAAAATCAATATATTGTATATCATTATTAATATCTGATTCAAATACAGTATCTTCATCTAAAAACAACTCATCATTTAAGGGTACTTCGCTTGCTAAATCAAAAATTATTTCTTTAATCTTTGGAATTACTTGGCTTAATGTTACATACGAATTTCCAGAAAATTCCTGTGTCATTTCCTTAAATGGCAATAAGTGCATCAATTAACTCCCATTCCTCATCAGAAAGAAGAATTCCTTTTAATTGACTACCATCTTTTTTAATTTCTCGATCAGTTGATGTGTATAATTCCGTTTGAAGTTGAGTAATTGCATCTTTCAAAAAATAAAGACAATCCCAGGTATAATACATCAAGTTCCATCAAGTGGATACATCTTGAATACAATCTATAATATCGGTATAGGCAAGTTTTTTTTGAACTTCTTTTAACCATTCTAACTGTTTTTGGCTTTGAAAAAACTGAATTATTCATTTTACACGTGCTACTAAAATTTTAGCTGGGGCAATCCTTTTCCGATTGCCAACTGTATAGTATGGGCCGTGCATGGAAGACGTTTAATTTTTTCACAACTGTCTTTTTGTTTTAATAAAGGAAAAGTTGATATCATGTTGGAACCAATATTAGTGGTAATTGATGTTATATAGTTTTTAAGATTCCAAAATTCGATAAATTTATAAAGTTCATTAGAAATAACTTTACTAGTATGTGGAGAAGGAACATATTTATTTTCTAACATCACATTTTTTATTTCAAAATTCGATGTGATCCAAGTTCTAGTAACTCCTAAATACCCATGTTTTGCTCTACTAGACCAAAATCCATTGTGAGAGAAATATTTTTTGCAATTTTTATAAGATTTTTAAATTTTCATGATTATGTTGATAACTTTTAACTATCATGCTTCTGATTTTTTTTTCACTAGGATTAACAAAAGAAGGGTCGAATTTAGCAATTTTTTCTCTGTAAGCATTATCAGTAACTATAAAAAAAGGCTGATTTGTACGTATCATCCATTTAAGAAGTTTCTTTTCATTTTTTTTGAATATGTTTGGGATGAGGATAAATTTTTTGTACAAAATTAGTAATTTTAGAATCTCATTTCTAAAATTAGTATTAATAAGATATATATTAATAAAGTATATTATTAAATTTAATTCTATACAATTATTATTTACCTTTTTCAAAACTACTATATCATCTTGTGAAATGATTCCATGTTCATCTCTAAGATGCACAATAAGGTTTCTAGTAGAACTTCCCACATTCTTGTACTTTTGATTACATCATCGTCCACTTTCATCTAAGATCTTGCAAATCCGTACTTCTTTGCCTATACTATCAATATCCTTTTCAAAGTAATTCCAGGTAAATAATGGTTGCTTACGTGCTTACATTTGTATGGTCTTTTAGGTTTAAACACAGTTTTAAAAAAATAAAACCTTAGATATATTTAAAACCCTAGTTTATTGTTATAATTTGATACCTTTTTCTTTATTTCCTAAGACTGTTTGAATACTAGGTAATGGTTCAGCAGTTGCTAATAACCGTGTTAAGACTCTCGAACTTTCAGACAGACTTTCTTGTTCCCAATCAATATACATGGTTTCATAGTCGCTACTATAATAATATTCCAGATTTTCATCTTCTATTGTTTGTAAATTTTTTTTGCAGTTTATATCTAATATTTAACAATTGATCTTCTGCTAAATGCTTATAAATCAAACCCCTTATTATATTATATTTGACAAATTAATAAATCGATAAAATTCTAAATTTTTATATTTGTGATTCCATTCTTCTGGATTCTTAACACTTCAGGGTTTTTTAAAAAACAAAGTAAAAAAAAATTCAATTTTGGCATTTCATAAAAACCAAATTATAATTGATTCGTTGGTGAAGCTTTAATACACAATAACAATTTTTCTGTCAATTTCCTTATACAATAGCTAGAATCAGCGAAACCTTTATCGTTTTAAGTTATATTACTGTAATCATTGCTTCTGTTTATTTCTAAACGAAGACCACTATTATAATTAACATTATATTTATGATGAGAAAAAGAGTACATATGTATGTACTAATTTATATAGTCTACTGCAAATTAATTGCATATTTATTACATGCACAAGCTTCCTGATTTAGCTAGTAGAGGTCTTTTTCAATTTTTAATACATAGCCCTGCTTGTTTAGTGCATAGAACACATATTAAACCTCTTCCTATTTTATTTTCCCTACTTTTTCTATCTTCTGTACACCCTGTATTAAATTTTTTCTACTTGCCGTTACGTCATTAACTCCACCTTAACTGATCTATGCACTATCTATACATTTATTGAACTATAATTTTTACTACTTATTATTTATGCCCTGCAACTGCATTCAGGACCCCTGAACAATCTATGTGAGGTTATATTTGAGCACTATATAAATTTTTTTGGTTAGCTGTTTTGGTTTGGTATATATAAGCTATATTTCACACATTAAATAGAACTTTTACCTATCTTTAACTTTTTTTGAAATACAATGTTCTCTAAAAAAAAAAAACAAAACGNAACCAGAACATTGCCTAAAAAAAAAAAAAACAATCCATTCCCTAAAAAAAAATTTAATAACGTTCCCTAAAAAAAAAAATTCTCTAAAAAAAAACAGAATGTTTTCTAAAAATTTTTAAAAAAAATTTTTTATGCTATCTAATCCATATCCTAGATCATAACTACATATACTACAAAATAAAAAAAAAACTTAAAAAACCCCCGTTTGACCTATTTTTACTTCTCTCTCCTTTTTCCTCCTCTCTCCCTTTTCCCCCTCTCCCTTTTTACCCTCTCTTCCTTTTCCCCCTCTCTCCTTTTTTCCCCTCTCTTCCTTTTCACCCTCTCTCCCTTTTTCCTCTCTTTCTCTTTTCTCCCTCTCTCCCTTTTCCCCTTCTCTTCCTTTTCCCCTCTCTCCTTTTTATCTGCCAGATTACTATTATAGCCCAATTTTTCATTAGCACATTTCAAATATAAGATTTATAAAAATTACCCCATTAGCATTCTTTCAAATATACTTATTTTGCTATTTAGCAGGTTTCAAATATAACCTTTTTCTCTAATACCTACTTTTCAAATATAACCTTTTTTAAAAAACGTCCTTCCGTTAGCTATTTTTCAACTATGACCTCACATAGATTGTTTGGGTTCTCTGCATCCTGTGCCATCAAGCTGTGGTATTATAAAATAATATCACCAAAATTTTGTCATATGTACAATAATAATTGTCACAGATCATAATGAAATCAGATTAAAATAAAATTAAAGAATCTATTTAATCTTTTAAAAACCACTTATACTTGTTTAATATAAACTACTATAAAACTAACCTCTAACCTTAACTCCTAACTTTAAAAAATGAGGTGACTTGACAATTTTTTTATACTATCATATATATTTCATTTCAGAAATAGCTTTTAAGTTCGAAATTCTTTAATGATTTGAACCAAAATTTTAAATTTGTTCAAATTGACCTAATACATAGTCATCCGGTTATGAGTCATTTCCCTGACCAGCAATAATAGTTTTAAAAATTCAGCAGTATTACCAGCCTCAGATAATAATAGTAATGCATGTTTATCCAAATTCCTGATAATCAATAACTGTCTAACTTGTATGTAACATATTGGGAGTGTGTCGAATGTGACCTGGGTTTACATGAGGAGAACATCCTCCTGCAGCAGGAGAATGATATCTTAAAAATTTCTTTTGTTTTCAGCAGTTATCATAACAACATCTAGGATTACAATTTGGATAATCCTTATCCATAATCTGATATATATTATGGATCTATCTGTTTAAAATTATTGAATCCGGATATTCGAATTTAATCCGAATTGTCAGATCTATCCGAATTTAACAGATATGGATTGAAGCACTAAGCACATGTATATCAATAGTTATTTCAAACCTATTTTCTGTTATCTGTTAATTATAACCTATAGAAGCTAAATCTGAGTTCATTACTGTTTTATAGCTATACAGTATAGGCTTCTAGTACTATACTTTGATTAACTTTTTTAAAAAGAATTAATAGTATAAATTATTTATTATTGATAATAATACTAATATTAATGCTATATACAGATATATATATATATAAATTTTATTGTTTATATTTAATTTAGACATTTAGTTATATTATTTAATTAGTCAACTGTTTAGATATTTAGTTACATAGTATTTATTTAGTCAACTATTTAGGCATTTAGCCAAATTTAGACTTTTGATATTTCAAAAAAAATAATGCCATGTCAAAATATATTTAGACACCTAATTGTCTAAATGGTTGACTAAATTAAGTATTTTAACTAACAATATTAGGATGAGGTTAAATAGTATGTAGGCAAGAAAAGGAATTTTATAGTAAAATTTTGAAGGAATTTTTTTGTTAAAGTACAAAGAGTGGTTTCATAAGCAAATTATGAACCACAATCAATGTTTTAAAAGATTGCTATTTTTTCTCAATTTCACTTTACACCTGATCCTATAAACCTTTTTAAAATTAATTTCATAAACTTATAGAATTAAAAAAAATTATCAAATTTGATCAAGTTTTTGTAAGTTATTTTGATTTAAACTTTTAAAAAAAGTTACTAAAAAAAATTTGCTTGATTTCTATTGACTCACCCCATATATTTGAAATCTATATTTTGTTTAATATAACAAAATTAACTTTACCTAGATTTTTTATAATGTCAAATAGTTTCTATGAGCTCATGTATCTAAACAAACTAAAAATAAAAAGAAAAAGCTACAATTTTTAATCAAAATTATTACAAGACCTGAAATATTTTGACTAGAATATGCATTTCTATAAAGTAAAGTTGATAACTTATACAGTGAAAAAGAATTTTATTTAAACTAGTGCCTTTATATGTTATGCTCTATTAGATTTGAAGTTCAAATATTATTTTTTTTAATTATAATATGAATTTATTATAAGGTCAAAATGAAGTATTGGGTTCAGTTATGATCTCTGCTGTATGATCATATAAACTTTATACTCTTGATCTGCAATTTACTATTAAATCACCTGAAGCTAATTTATAGCAAACTTGTCAAGGCTGGATTTTCCTAGAAAAACTTGTTACAATAGAATTTTTTCTTCATGTTAATGTTGACCACAGCAAATTTGACCAACCAACTTGATCAGGTAAAATTTTGCTCCAACAAAACGTTAAACATGGTGAAACTTGACCACAGAAGTTCTATCCAACACTGTAACTACAACACCAAATTTTCGTATCAGTATCTGGTATGTAAAAACACGTTAAATCTTCTACTCATCAAATGAAATATTCAATTTCTATGATTTTTATAAAATTTTAACTGACCAACCATGATTTATGGAATCAGGATCGACTACTGCATATCTGCAACCAAAAAATAGAACTTCAGTCATGCTAGTGGTCAGTGCCTAGACCCTAGCACTCCACAAAAAATTGTTTGCACCTGTAATTTTAACCAATCGAATTTTAAGATCAGGTGTAATGTAAAAATCGAAGCAAACTCAATTTTTTACAAAAAAAAAAAAACAGGAATAGCTCTAAATTTTTATTAGGAAACCATATATTGCGTCCTAATTAAAATTGTTCCTCGTGAAATTTTACTAGTATCCACTATACTTTTCTAACCATAACCTAATCCTATTATAACGCAGATTTCTTGCTTTAATTTTAAACACGTAATTTTTTTACTTAGAAAACAAAACACATTTGTTTTGACTATCACGTTACACCTGATCATTGGCAAATGAACAATGTTTTGTGGTATTTCATAGATCAATATAGTATAATAGTATAGATGAGCAGTTCCGTATAGTATAGGCCGAATTTTTAAATCTAAACTATATTGGTCCAGTGCAATATATATTTAGCGTTAAGGTTAGGAATTATAGCTGATCAGTATAGTATAGATTTTAAATTTGGCCTATACTATTTGGATCTGCTCCCCTATATCATACTAATCTACTATAATTTCCCTAAGATGTCACCCTAGCGAACAGATATCATACTGATCCATTATACATATACGTAAATGAACAAAAAAAGGCAAAGACCTGTTTCCCGAAGCATTACTACTATCACTTTATAAGTATTCGGTACTGTTGATCATTGAAGGCGGCGGTATTCGACACATGATATGAGGATCTGTGTTACATATCATTGTGATTAACGTTACGTTATTACTATTAGTTATGGCTGATATATTTATTTATCGTTATAAAGATAATGGAAAATGTGTAGATTGCGACCGATATAATACATCGCCAGCTTGGTGTCAGATATGTGAACCTCAGAAAACAACACAAGGATGGACAAGTGGAAATAATGATATCGATAACTGTATTAAAGAACTTTAACTTAAAGCTACAAATTACGAAGATGTAATAGAATGGGTTCCTTTTAATAGATTAGATAATATACAAAAAATTAGTGATAAATTTTTAGCCACCTGGTTAGATGGAATACGAGCGAAATATAAAAATGATCAAAATATTTATATACAATCACGTATACCAACATGTAAGGTGGAGCTTAAAATATTAACTAGGTCACAATGTTTATTAGATATGTTAAATGAAGTAGGTTAAAATCTTAAATTATTCTTGTAAACATGTCACTCTGGTTATAACGACATCTAGATATAATTATATCTAGCTATAATAACATTTTAAAATTTGAACCTCTATACTTAATATGAAAATGCATTTGATTAAACCGACAACTGGATATATTGGACAATATTTTTGGAGAGTGTTGATATAACCAAAGTGGCGTATATACTTTACTTTAATTCATATTTTATGTTTATAAATATTTAATAAGTTTATATATTATATACAGCTAGATAATGGTGTGCTTAAAGTATATGGACTAACTCAAGATACTGCGAAAAATGAATATATGTTAATATTTGATGAATTTGCTTCTAAAAGAGATAAAAAAAAATGGGATATGCGCAAATTGCAAACGATATAACACTTCTAGAGCTTGTGTCAGACGTGTGATCCTCAAAAGGCAACACAAGGATGGACAAGTGGAAATAAGAATTTCGATGAATCTATTAAAGAATTTCAACTTAAAGCTACAAATTACGAAGATGTAATCGAATGGATTCCTTTTGATAGATTAGATAATATTCAAAAAATTGGTGATAGATTTTTAGCAACCTGGTTAGATGAAATACGATACGTAGATGATTTAAGTATCATAGATGAAAATGGGCATTTATGTTTTCGTGTATTTAAAGATCGTGAATACATACAGTCACGTAAACCAAGATATACAGTGGATCTTGTAACATTAGATATGTTTTTAGAAGGAACGGTGAGTTAAAATATTTAAATTATTAAAACAATTGCACCCTCCTGGAACCAGCCATGAGTTGATCCACCGGACTGTTTTGTCATCTTGATGAATCTATTATAATGAGATCATTATTTATATGTATCACTTTAGATGTTATCTCAAGATTCTATGATTGCGTTTTAAGTTTTTGGCTCGTAAAATCATCTTACGTATTGAGTCGATCATTTTGGTGGCAAATTATCTAAAAAGTACCAGAAGATCAAAAGTTATTTGCTTTGTTTTAATAGATACATAAAGATGGCATTTAAAATTTTAGTTCCAACTTAAACTTTTATAATTAGTTCATTTATAAAGGTGTACATTTGAGGGTTTAATGTAAAAATTTTAAAATTTCGTGCATACGGGACTAGGGCAAAGGTTCATTTATAAGAGGGTGTGCAATTATGAAAAGTGTAATTATGGAGGTTTGACTGTATTATTAAAATACTAACAAATTTACGGATTATACGCAGTTAAATGATAATCTTAAAATATATGGAGTAACTAAAAACCTAAATACAAATGAATACATGTTAGTATTTGATGAATTTAATTCTGCAAGAGATGTGGATTATAATGTGTGCGCAAGTTGTAACCGAGATAACACATCAAAAGCCTGGTGTCAGACATGTGATCCTCATAAGACAACACAAGGATGGACAAGTGGAAATAAAGACATCGATGATTGTATTAAAGAATTTCAACTTAATGCTATATATTATGAAGGTGTAATAGAATGGATTCCTTTTAATAAATTAGATAACATTCAAATGATTGGTGATGTATTTTTAGCAACTTGGTTAGATGGAATAAGTTCTATAGAGTATTATACGCAGTCACGTATACCATCATGTAAAGTGGAACTTAAAGCATTAACTAGATCGCTAAATTTAAACGATACGTTGAAAGAAGTAAGTTATCATTGTACTGCAAATACTTTATGTAAGATTTATTTTAATTTATATTTATATATTTCTAAATACTAAATAGTTTAGAGATTACGTACAGTTAGGGAACGCCAGAATTGAAGTACATGGATTAACTCAAAACATAACCACAAATGAATATATGTTAGTATATAGTGAGTTTGGTTTTGAAAGAAGACAGATGTATGGAAAATGTGCAAATTGCAACCGATATAATACATCTGTAGCTTGGTGTCAGACGTGTGATCCTCAGAAGACAGTACGAGGATGGACAAGTGGAAATAAGGATGTCGATGATTGCATTAAAGAATTACAACTTAAAGCAACTACATATGAAAATGTAATAGAATGGATTCCTTTTAATAAATTAGATAATATTCAAAAAATTGGTGATAGATTTTTAGCAACTTGGTTAGATGGAAGACGGTATGTAAAGAATAGATATTATGAATCTATACAGTCACGTACACCGCCATGTACAAATACACTTAAAGTATTGGCTAGTTCACAAAATTTATTAAATGTTTTGAAAGAAGTAAGTTGTATTGTATTGTGTGTATTTATTAATTAATAGCATCTATATATAAATCATATTTATATTTTTATAATAAGTTTAAAAATCATATGCATTTAGATGGCAAGAATATTTACGGATTAACTCAAGACACGATCACAAAAGAATATATGTTGGTATTTGATGAGTTTAGTTCTAAAAGAAATTCTAAATATGGGCAATGTGTAAATTGCAAACGATATAAAACGTCAGAAGCTTGGTGCAAGACATGTGATCTTCATAAGACAATACAAGGATGGACAAGTGGAAATAAGGATATCGATAATTGCATTAAAGAACTTCAATTTAAAGCCACAAATTACAAAGATGTAATAGAATGGATTCCTTTTAATAAATTAGATAATATTCAAAATATCGATGACAGAGTCCTGGCAACCTGGTTAGATGGAGTACATGAAATATGTACACGTACAAAATCATGTACAGTGGAGCTTAAAACATTAACTAAATCACAAATTCTAATCGATATGTTAAAAGAAGTAAGTAAAATATATTTAAAATATCATATTATAATGTAATAATGGATATAGCTTTATTTTAATTTATATTTATACTTATAAACATTCAATAAGTTTAAAAATTATGTACAATTAAATAATAATATTGACCTTAAAGTATACGGATTAACTCAAAACATAACCACAAATGAATACATGTTAGTATTTGATGAATTTGGTTATAAAAGAAATATAGATAATGGAAAATGTGCAAATTGCAACCGATATAATACATCAAAAGCTTGGTGTCAGACATGTGACCCTCAGAAGACAACACAAGGATGGACAAGTGGAAATAAGGATGTTGATGATTGCATTAAAGAATTTCAACTTAAAACTGCAACATATGAGGATGTAATTGAATGGATTTCTTTTAATAAATTAGATGATATTCATATGATTGGTGATATATATTTAGCAACTTAGTTAGATGGAATTCGTAATATAGATGAATATAACAATGGCAATCATAAAGTTGAATATATGCAATCACGTATGCAACCATATAAAGTGGATCTTAAAATATTAACTAAATCGCCAAATTTAGCCGATATGCTAAAAAAAGTAAGATAAAAAATATTTAAAACCATTATTGTATTGCGACTATTGTATATAGATTTTATATTGATTACATCTATATTATATTATTATATATTTAATAAGTTTACAGATTATGTACGATTAAATAATAGTGAATTTAAAGTATACGGATTAACTCAAAACACAACCATAAATGAGTACATGTTAATATTTGGTTATAAAAGAGATATAAAGAATGGAGACTGTGCCAATTGCAATCGATATAATACATCAAGAGCTTGGTGTCAAACATGTGATCCTCAAAAGATAATACAAGGATGGACAAGTGGAAATAAGGATTTCGATGATTGTATTAAAGAATTTCAGCTGAAAGTTACAAACTATGAAAATGTAATAGAATGGATTCCTTTTAACAGATTATACAATATTCAAAATATTGGTGATAGGTTTTTGGCAATCTGGTTAGATGGAATACGATGTTCAAAAGATTATAATAATGAAGTTAGATATGTACAGTCACGTATACCATCACGTAAAGTAGAGCTTAAAGTATTAACTAAATCACTAAATTTATCAGAAATGTTAAAAGAAGTAAGATAAATATTTAAATTATCATGTTGTATTAATATAGCTTTATTTTAATTCACATTTTTATCTTTATAAATATTTATTAAGTTTATAGATTATGTACAGTTAAA
This sequence comes from Gigaspora rosea, assembly GCA_003550325.1. Classification (NCBI taxonomy): domain Eukaryota; kingdom Fungi; phylum Glomeromycota; class Glomeromycetes; order Diversisporales; family Gigasporaceae; genus Gigaspora; species Gigaspora rosea. The sequence continues at coordinate 1,182,536 of QKWP01000001.1, read as the reverse complement.
TAATGGTGAATTTAAAGTATATGGATTAACTCAAAACATATCCACAAATAAATACATGCTGGTATTTGATGAATTTGGCCTTAAAAGAGATATAAACAATGGAAAATGCACAAATTGCAACCGATATAACACTTCTAGAGTTTGGTGTCAAACATGTGACCCTCAGAAAACAACACAGGGATGGACAAGTGGAAATAAAGATGTCGATGGTTGTATTAAAGAATTTCAACTTAAAGCTACAAAGTATGAAGATGTAATAGAATGGATTCCTTTTAATAGATTAGATAGTATTCAAAAGATTGGTGATAGGTTTTCGGCAATCTGGTTAGATGGAACACGAGCTGCATGTGTGCATGAATATGGATATAAATATGAGTATACGCGGTCACGTACACTATCACCTAAAGTGGAGCTTAAATTACTAGATGATTCTCAAAATTCATTATGTTTGCTAAATAGAGTAAGTAAACTAGGTTATTATTTATGCATATTTGTTTAATTAATATTATATATTTACAATTTATAAATTATAAGTTTAAAGATTTCATGCAATCAAAGAATAGTAAAGTTAAAGTATTTGGACTAACTCAAAATACTGCAACAAATGATTATATGTTAGTATATGATGAATTTTATTCTCAACTAGGTCTTTCTGATGGAATATGTGGCAATTGCAACCTGAATAACACATCTCCAGCTTGGTGTCAAACATGTGATCCTTTGAAAAATACCGAAGGATGGACAAGTGGAAATAAAGATATCGATGTTTATATTAAAGAACTTCAGCTTAAAGTCACAAAATATGAAGATGTTATCGAGTGGATCCCTTTTAATAGGCTAGATAACGTTCAAAAAATTGGTGAAGGTGGATTTGGCTCAGTGTTTTCAGCAACGTGGTTAGATGGTAAACGAATAGTTACAGGTGGATTATTAACAAAGTACACACAATCACGTACACCATCATGTATAGTTGCACTCAAGACATTGTCCGGTTTGCAAAAGAATTTTTTAAAAGAAGTAAGTTAAAATGATTTATTTATAATTTATCCATAATATAGATAAATTTATTAACATTTTAAATTTTTTTATTCAATAAGTTTAAAAGTTATACTGAATTTAGATTAATGGGTAGTAATCTTGAGGTGTATGGGTTAACACAAAATACAGCTAATAATGAATATTTGATGGTATTTCAATATGCAAATAAAGGAAGTCTTCATAAGTTTTTATCATCAAATTTTAGAGAACTTAATTGGAAAAGTAAATTAAAGCAACTTGTTGATATATCAGAAAACTTAATGAAAGTACACAAAGCAAAATATTTTCACGGAGATTTTCATAGCGGTAATATTTTATTAAACCAATCTATTAATGGAGATCTAATATCTTATATTTCAGATCTAGGATTATCTAGAAATAAAGATGATCCTGATATGGAAGATAGTATTTATGGCGTTTTACCTTATGTTGCTCCGGAAGTGTTAAATAAACAACCATATACTACATTTATAGTTTTGGTATCATTATGGCCGAAATGTCTACAGGAAAACCACCTCATTATGATGTTGAGTATGATGTAAGATTGGCTATCCGAATATGTAATGGATTACGTCCAGAGTTTTCCGAAGGCACTCCTGAGTGCTATATCAAATTAGCAAATCAATGTATGAATGCTGAACCTTCTAATAGACCATCTGCATCTGATATCTACAGTGAATTTTCAAAATGGTATAAAATAGTAGACTGTAGTGCTACAAATGATAATATTGAGTTAGTAATATTAAAAGCATTCCGGTTAGCAGATACAATTATTCCAACATCGCCAATATTTACAGAATTGCAGATTTTTTCTAAAGATAAACTTTCAAGTAAGCTGCTTAATTTCAGAAATCTTTCTGAGCCAATTAATTCGGTATCTGGTAAATAGTCAAACTTATTATACTGTATCTTGGTTTTAATTAATCGATAAAATTTTAATTGTTTTTAATTTTTAGGTTCTAAAAAATGTGATTTTTCAATTTGCGATAACTAATTTAATATTATCAGAAATAAAAGATATTAACTATAGTAAATCTTATATGTAAGTGTTGACTTTGAAAATTGACAATTTTAAATACAATAATGTGAAAATTACCCTTTAGATGGAATATAGTATAGGTAGACAAATACTGTACAATTATTATAATATATAAAAACAAACTAATTTTGACTTGTTTAAACGATTTATAAATAGTTTAAAATCTAAATTTTAAAATATATATTAGTTTAAACTAACAATTGTTTATAAATTATATTATTATAATAATTTTATTTACCTATATATAATATATCTTTATATATGTTTTGGCTAATTTTTCAGCCTATTAACAAATTAAAACAAATTATTAAACGGCTAGTATATAATACTCATGATTTATTAGATTTCAATGTGTAAAAGCATATTTGTTTTGTTAATAAGTACTCACATCTTAATAGAAATTATCATTAAACAGTGCTCCCTGATTTACTGCTTAAATCTATGTCATGGCGAGTAATAAGCTGTGAACGAATACTATTCCAGTACTTTGCGACTATGTAAACCTTTGAAATTCTACGTGATAAAAGTAGGCTTGAGAATACTAATACCTAAATCAAATGGTTAGTAACGCTAACCTTCTTGAGTAACAAAGTAACAAATTTTCTCATATACATCACATGTAAACCAATAAAATGCTCGAATTCGCGTTATTTTTAAACGAAAATTCAAAATTGAAAAAGTATTAAATGAACGGATGTAGGGAGCTTGTCAACAAAATGACATGCGAACTATTATTGCTAAGTCAGGCGAATTTTCAGGACCACATGGTAATTGGTCGATTAATCTTTATTGGTTTGCGTATATTAATATTATGATAACTTGTTAAATGTAGGTTTTTTGTCCGATTAATATTTTAATTAATATTAATATCGTTATTAGGGAACGGGTAAAAGAAGCAAGGTAATCATATTGCTCTTTCCATGTAATTAGCATGTAAACCTAGTTTATTCCTGGGTTTGTTTTCCTAGCTTCAGTGCAGCTCACCGCTGACATTACAGAGGTTAGAATTAGCGTTTGATTAGTTGCATGTACATATTTTTAGTAAACAGTCATTTGACACGATGCCAGCTGGATAATCTGTAGGAAAATAATTATTAGTGAATTGAGGAGAAACTCTACAAGCCCATAAATCCAAAACGAACAGGTTAAATAATTATTATATTCATAAATTTATTATAAAATATAAATGTTGATTTTATGCAAATTCACGTAGTTGTATTAATCTGAACAATGAAAAAAAATTTCAAAAATTATAGTTGCAGGAAGTGGGTCTCCAGGATTAATAAAAATTATTAATAAAACATAGTAGAAATTAAATTGTTACAGTATTAAATATGAAAAATTTTAAATAATTTTTTAAAAATATTTTGGCTAATGCGAAATTAAATTCAATACTTAAAAATATTTTTTAAATTTTTTAAAATTTTTTGCAAGTTTATATTCTCATTGAGAAAATCAAATATTATAAATTTATATAAATAATATTAGTATTACTTATATAATATTGTAATCTTGATTTTCTCAATGAGAATATAAACTTGTAAAAAATTTTAAAAAACCTAAAAAAAAATATATTTTTTAAATTTTTTAAAATTTTTTGCAAGTTTATATTCTCATTGAGAAAATCAAATATTATAAATTTATATAAATAATATTAGTATTACTTATATAATATTGTAATCTTGATTTTCTCAATGAATATATAAACTTGTAAAAAAATTTTAAAAAACCTAAAAAAAATATATTTTAAGTATTAAATTTAATTTTGCATTAGCCAAAATATTTTGAAAATTATTTAAAATTTAAATTTTACTATGTTTTTTAAATAATTAAATAAATTTTATTAATTCTGGAGACTTCCGAAAAAATACCGTTCCAGATAGGATTCTCACTATCAATTAAAGCCACAGCATAAAAATTTGGCAGCCCATTATTACCACCAACCTATTTATAAGATCACTATAGCATAATATTCAGAAAAAAAATGAAGAAGAATAGTGGAATTGTCAATGTTATATATTAATGCCGACTCCATTATGTTCGGGTATGAAATGGTTAGAAAAATTGCACAAGTGTGTCTCAAGATAATGCACAAATACTGTTATTACGCGCTTATACGGAAGTTTGTTTCAGCACAAGTATTTTTAATGTGTTATTAAGGTTCAATATTCAAGTAATGCTGAGATCAATATTATGGAATGACTTTAGTGTTCCTATTATAACTAAGTAAACAAGGTTATAAGAAATCGGCAACAGGGCTCTTTTAAGAACTCTATCAGAAGCGGTAAGTAAATCGAATTTTTTTTCCATCCCATCAGGGATGGTATTTTTGCTCCACTTGCTGTCACTGTATTATATCAAAAAATTTATATACAAGACTTATAAATATTTATTACAATTTGTCTGAAATCAAATTTTTTATAATATCTGCAAAATTTAATAGTATCAGCTAGAACGATAACCAATAAATTCTTTTCTCATCTTTTTTTCAATTTTTAGCCTTTTTATAATACTTAGGCCTAAAATATGATAATCTTTATTGCTGTTTTTTAAAAATATTGTAATGCTAATTTAGGTCTTTTCATTAATGAAACACATTACATGCATAATGCAATGTCCACATTGTCTGCTGTTTTTTGAATAAGTCCACAGCATTTTTAAATTGTACATCATCTTTATAATTAACAGGTGTTAATTTGTAATAAAGATAAATACCCTTTGCAATATAAATATAGAAACACAACGCTAAATAAGGTACTTGTTGTTCAGCATTCTCATAAAAATTACTCCAAAATCAATAATAAAATATTTAACTTTGAAAAAAAAATTTTTTAATAAAATATACTTTGTATTATAAAATTTTCACATTTTGTAATTTTTAATAAAATAGACTTGTAAAATTTCACATTTTGTAATATTTAATAAAATAGACTTTGTATCTATAACATTTCACATTTTGTAATATAATTATGTTCTGTTTTTCTGGAGCTATGTAAGGAGCATTATACCTTGTCGTCTTGAGAATGTTGAGTGTTAATTACTGTAATATTTTTTACTGCATCAAAATCATACCTGAATTTGGGAATCTGGAATTTGAATATAATATATATCTATAATCTGCTAAAAATTTTTTTATTCTATTATTAGTTAATATTGTCTGTTTAAGATTTGGATGAAAATATCTAAATAACTGTAGAATTCTAAAATAACTTTAAACTTGAAAATAAGTAGGCATTAGTAATACCTTCGTTCAAAATTTGTAAAGTATCTGACTTTTTTTTGCTTTTTAACTCCCTCTGCCAAGAATAATCATATCATACATTTCGTAGTTGATATGACTGGAATATTTGATAGCACCAACCACTTTTTTACAATTAGAACATTTGGTTACTTCTTCTTCTTTTATTTTTGCTACATTATCACAGTCAACAACAACATAAATATATCCACAAGAACTGCATATCTGGTAAATCCATAGATTAATATATTAATTATTGCAAAAGTAACTGATTATGCATAATTAGTCAAGAATCCAAAAATGATTGTACCTTGTCAATCCTTTAGATGTGTAATTTGGATCTTGTTGTGTCTCAGTAATCAATAGGTTAAGTTATACTGATTTTTCATCCAATGGACATGCTAACATAAATGTATTCTGGTAATTTTGTAAGTTTTCAATATATGCAGCCAATGGAGATACATTGGCTAGAATTGAAATATGCAGTGCTACAACGTGCGCAACAACTGAAGATATAAACAGTTTGGTATTGTCATCATTAGAAGTATTCTACAAGAAATTAAGAAGACTATTTTTATAAATCGTAGGAAGTTGTAATGAATTCAAGCATTCAATTATCTGATGAGCAAATAGTTTTCCAATTGTTTCAATTCATAAGAAGTTTGAATAAGATAGAATTTATTTATGATCATCCCAGCAGAAGAAACCTTTTTCACAACTACATTATTTACATTTGATTTATCTCCTATATTAATTTTATTTAATGCAATACAATTTGCTTGTAATATGGATTGAAATTAAGACACTATCATGGTCATCCTATTGTAGTACACCAAGCAATAGAAGCTGCTGCTACAAAATTGGTTTACTTCATTGATGGACAATCCTTTAAGCATAATGATTTTAATAAATAGACTTTGAATGAATAAAACATGGGTTGATCTAAGTTAATCAATTATTCAAATGATCAATACTAAATTTGTCTGCTTCAAACTTAAATTCTATTGGGTCAGTAAAGAATATTGACTTTATAGTAGAATTCCAAAGTTTATTTGCAAAAATTTTTAAAAGCGCAATCACAGAAATATGCTGCAAAGCTTTGACATCATTTGTAATCATTTCTGTTGCTTTCAAATAATATTGTGCAAGCCGGTTGAATTTGCATGTCATAAAAAATTTTGTTTAAATTACATTGCAACATAGTGCCTCTATTGATGAATCTGTGTATTTAGATAGTTCATTTTCAATAGTTTGTAGTTGTTGCTATCAGATGCGATGATAACAAACCTTGGGTGAAATTACATAAACCTAAGAACTGCATTTTGGTTAAATATAGAACAATTTAAATTTCTGTAGTAATTTTGTTTACTTGAGAAATTCTCTAAAATAAGAATTATCTGACCCTCAAAGATTTTGAGAGAAGGTATCCATCATGATTCCAAATAACTCTTTTGCATTAGACTCTGTACATTCTCTATGCCATAAAATAAAATTACACTTATCTACTACTTTAATACATAAGGTAGCTGCACGACGCTGTCATGCTAGAAACCAGGAATAAAGGTATATAGTTAACAAATAGTCAAAGCAAATGTAAATAGTAAATCAATAAGAACTGAATACATATTTAATGTTTAATAGATTATTGTTGATCTAGCATTTCATTAGTGTATTTTGATAGTAGTGGATAATTATATGTTTGTCTTTTTAATAGTCTATACTATTTATTATAAACTAGCATAACTTACATTGCTTACGTAACGCGTTTAGTAGTATAAATTTTTTTAGTTATGTTATAAGAAAGAATTGAGTTTAAATATAAGTCATTTGAGAATTAACAGTATTTAGGAAATTATTTATATTTTAATTTAATTTTAGTATATGGGAATCCCACAGCAAAAAGAGGCAGTGGGTCAAAAAAATTTTTTTACAAAAAAATGCAATTTCTCGAAGAATTAGAATAATAGACTATAATTTTTATAAAATTACGGAATCAAAATTTTTTGCCTACTGCCTCTTTTTGCTATGGGGGTCTTCATATATATATACAATTTTTAAAATAAATAGCACAACTTTATAAATATTTTTTAAAAAAAAAATATTAAAGAAAATTTATCAAGAAAATAATACAAATTACAATAGGAAAAAAATATTTAAGAAATAAAATTTTAAATGATAAAATAATTATTATATTTATTTATCATCGAATTAGCTAAATCTATTACTAAAGATGATCATTTAGGATCGCATATAGTTTGATTTGATCATTTTTTATTTTTATTTTGATTAGATGTCGTATTTTCTGTATTTTTTTTTTAGATAAGGGTATTTTATTTTTTGATCAAAATTGTTAGAATTAATTGAGTTATCTATGGTTTCAGTTTTTGCACGTTCGTTTGAATGGTATTATTATAATCATTCAAAATTATTTTGCTGGAGTTTGAATTTTAGATGTTTTTTAGAATTGTTTTGATGAATATTTAGAAGCTTTGACCATGTTTGATTTGGCAAGAATGATAGGATGATATTCTTGATCATAACTTGCTCATCGATACATATTTAGTCTTAACATTTTGATCACAGGCTGTATAACCAAACCAAAGTGTTAAAACATAATTACTTGATCATGTTGCTACATTAGTTTTAGCACATTGATCACATTTTGGATATAACCATAATATTATTGTGTAGTGGGTCGATATAAAATTACAACTATAAGAACTGCAGAGAAAATTAGTATTAATAATAAATTTTTAGTAGAATGTGATTTTTTTCTAGTATTTGCTAATATATTCACTATTTTTTTATTAATATCATGTTGTTCTTGTTCTTGCACTTGCGCTTGCATTTTTCTTGCGCTTGCACTTTCTTAAACTTTAGACCATTATATAAATGCCTTCCAATTAGTGAAACTTTGATTGACTTTTTTTTTTAGCTATTTTTTCGCTCAAAATAGCTTTATTAAGTATAACTAGAACATGATCATGCGAATGGCTTCACCACTCATATGCTAAAGGTAATAAATTATTTGTTTTATTCTTATTTTTATTTCGGAAAGAAAATTTTTCTTAAGCTTTTCTATCATAAAGTGTCTTAAATTTAATGCACCAATTTGGGCCTTTCCAGGCCAAAGCTAGTGCATTAGATTTAAAGTATTTGCTTTAGTTATTAGGTGTTCCATCTTGAATTTAATAAACCAAATTTGGCCCTTCCGGGGCCAAAGCTGGTGCATTAAATTTAAAGCATTTCCTTTCCGATATTAGGTGTTCCATCTTAAATTCAATGCATCAAATTGGGCAAAGTTGATGCATTAAATTTAAAGCATTTCCTTTCTGTCATTAGTTGTTCCGTTTTGAATTTAATGCACTAATTTGGGCTCCTCCGGGAGCCAAAGCTTGTGCATTAGATTAAAGCATTTCATTCTGTCATTAGATGTTCCGTCTTGAATGTAATACAACAATATGGACCTCTTCGGGCCAAAGCTGGTGCATTAACTTTAAAGCTTTTATTAATCATGTGAAATGATAATATTGTGACCTTATCACCTGCCAAATATAACAGTTACTAAATGTTATACAATCAATATATTCAAATCTGAATCTAAATTGCTATTGGTAAATGAATATAGTGCAAATTGATCTACATGTGACAAATCACATAAATTCTGTATTGGTCAAGGGGCTTAGGAGGCTGAGTTCACTTTGCTGCTATAGTTCTTTTGCCTTTTGTTATATTATTTGATGATCATTAATTATCAATTTGTCATACTGTCAAAATATTCAGAGAAAAAAATTGCAAAGTCTGAAAAATTCGAAAAGTAGAAGCATAACTATAGATGGGAGTGGGCATATAACACCAAAAGGATACTTTCTTTACTAGAATTTAATTGTTTTTTAAACGATTCAATTTTTTTTTGTTTTTTATTCTAGTATGTTAAATATATATATACAGTATATATAATATATATATATATAATATATATATATAATATATATAAAAAAATGGCGAGAGTAAAAAATTCCCTTTTATGGATGTTGCGAGAAAATTTTTTATATTGATCTCTGCATTAAAGAGAATAACAGCAAACATGAATCTATTATGTTACATATACATATAACAACCATATATTGGTAGGACAATAGCTAGCCCAAAATTAGCGAATTTGGAAAATTTATTGTTTAAGGCACTAAAAACATTGATATAAGCCCTATTTTGTGTGACTATTAGAATACTTGATTGGCCAGTAGAATAGATGGATATTTGTACTTTGATATAAGCCTTATTTTGGCATTACAGGTCATTCGATTATCCAAAAAATGTTTTGTAAATTTCTTTGACAATAGTGATTATCATTTCATCAACCTGATAAAAGTTCCAACGAAAAAAAATGAAAAATGCCAAATTCAGGTAAATAGACAAATCAAATTGCATCAGTCACCAATTTTTGCGTCTAAAAACATCTCTTTTAATATTGTTAGCTATTGCAACTCATGTTTGCGATTCCCTGCATTTTAAATTATAATGTAATTATACATAATCATAGATTTGTGCATATAGGTACTTTTATCAATCCCATATTGTACTACATATTATGAGGATACACATACGTATGTATGCATATAAGGTGTGATAGATTCATACGTGAAAAATAATAGTGTGATGAATTCACACGTGAAAAATAAACAAAATTTGACAAATAAGTTATGCGGACCAATCAAAATTAAGATTTTTGTGGACATATACTACTCCAAACAGCGTAAAACCATGCACTCATTGCATTCATTCCTGGTATAAACGAGTCGATAGTTATTCATGATTTCTTGCTCATGTGGAGGTATTGTACTTAAGTGTTTTTAGCAAAGTTTATCAAATATATAATATACAAGACTAGTTTCACTTTCGGTAGCAATGTAAGAAGAGATAGTTGTATTGGAATTATCATGTTTTTATCAAGTTCTATAGAAAAAACTTTAGTTACAAATCCACTCAACACATAATAAATTTTAAGGGTGAGTTTACATCGAAATTATTTTGATTTCTATTATGAATTACTGTAAACATTCTTATATGAGGCTTGCTCGCTATTCTAATAATCACAATTTATGGTTGGGATTGAGTTACATAGTTCACATTGGAATTATTATAGTTTCTATGATGAGTTACTGATACAAACCTTACTATATGTTGCGTAATTTCTGAAGAGCTTTGTATTTAGTAAAAGGGGTACAAATAGATGACGAGATATGTAATGATTTAAAAGAGCGAAGGTGAAACAAAATATAATTTTTGATGATGTGTATAGTACTATACGTACTATATGCTAAAATTGTTGCTGATCACTTTTGCTAGCCAATCAGATGCTGGAAAAGTGTACGTACAGCTAAAATTTTTCAGATATCATACAAATGGCACATCACTAGTCATTACGAGAATAAGAGTGTTGGACGGGGTTAATGAGATTGCATACAGAGGTACTGTTGCACTAAAAGTAGTGCCAAAATTAGATATATAAAATTGCTACTTTAGATGCAACAGATACATATATAATTTTGATAATTTTGGTTGGAGAATAATGCTGGGTGCTGAAAAGTAAATAAATGAATATAAAAGACGAGTAAAGGGAGCTCAATAATTTCCAATAGAGAAAAAATTTTCAAATTTACTATGTATATATTCCGTTCTCCCTCCCCTGATCTTTATTTTTTTTAACAATGTGTATTCCAATTACACTACACAGACTAAATAGGTTTATATTATCAAAGTGTTCCCATTGCGGAAATCAGCCAAAATAAAGACTGAAGTCTTTTTTTTTCTTTAAAATCCTATGTTGTTTTATTAAACAGAGAAAAACTTATTGAATCTAAAAATTATCCGTACATGAAAAAATTTGGAAGTAAATTTCCTCAAATGCTTCCAAATATTTAAATAAATAAAATTTTAATTGTATACCATTTATAAATAAATATTTTTAATTGTCCAAATCGCCTTTTGATCATGTAGAATTGTTAGGGTGCATAATACCACACAAACACTTAGGCGAGACCAATTTAATTTGGAGGTTTACTTTACATTCCTTTCTCAAAAAGGACCCTTTTAATTGTAGGTCCAGACTTAAATATGAGGTTTTGACTCTACCAAAAATAACCTCATCGTACTTGGCATAACTAAAATGTGCAGAATGCTCGATGGCGTTTAAAAAACATCTATTTCTATTTTATTTAACTTATAAAATTCAAAGATCTTATCCTTGAAGCTGTCGAGAGCTTCTTCTGGCTCTCATCTGATGACACAAAAAAAAGCATTAAATTTAAATCAAATAAAAAAAAGCTATACAATAAAGGCATAAAATAAATTACTAAATTACTTAAGAATTTACATGATTGTTGCCGGTCCATTCCACTAAATACAAATTTTTATTCTTCAAATCAAATTATAAGTAAAGTTTTATCATAATTTATAATAATATAATTTTGAAATATAAGTTTGCGCAACACCATATTTATGGTCAATTATAGCTTTACTTTTTTTCGTTTACATTTAAATTACTGTTGTCTTTATCGATAGAAAGCCTTCTAAGCCTATTAACTTTATATCTTTTCTTCTCCTGCTCTATTAATATTTTTTTCACCCCCAATTCTTCCGTATATACTTCCAGATCTATTGTTGCCTTGCTACAGGCAGCATAGGACTTAGACCAGTGGAGTTGATTTCTATGTTGAAAAAATAGAAGGAAAGTTATCATTCTTTATATAACAAGTATAGAAATAATAATAAATCAAAAATAAATAAATACATTGCTACTTTTGTTTGAGGACAGAAGATTATTTTCTGTTGCTAGAAGTACAAACAAAAGATATAAGACTTTAAGTTTTTGAAAAAAAGTAAATTTAAAAAGTTTTGCTATGAAAAAATAAAAAAAGGATCGAAAAACATTTCTCGTGCTTATGTATTTGGGTGGGCTGGCACATTTCCATGTTCAGTTAGAAGTATTTTAATTTTGTAGAAAGGTGGGTGGGCAAATTTTTAATACTTTAATTGCTTGTGGGTAGAGAAAGAAAGAGTTTGTAGCAGGTGTATTTATGTGGTTTTCCGTCAATGCCTGGTGTAACATCACGTGATTAGCTGGCGCATTCATGCATCACGTGATTGGCTGGCGTGTCTGCACAATATTCATTGTCAGGCTCTGTGTAACTACACGTGATTTGCTTGTGCATTGAGCCCCGCCTACCTGATTAGTCCACGTTGGCCCCTCCCCTCCTGCATACCCCGTCCCTATGCTTAGGTCATGGAGTTGTGTTTGGCGCTTTGTAGTTTTTCGAATAGTTGACTTTTATCGTCAACTTCTAGTATTATATACAGATTTTCACATTACGTAATTATTTAATATGGGTTTGTTTTGATTTTCGGACTGATCCGGGATTAATCAAATTTCACGATTTTAATTGGTTAAAGACGGCAGGTGACTATCGGGTAATCTCGTGACGTGTTGGCTCTACAGCCTCATATAGTTTTTCTTAAAAACTTAACGGATATCCGGATTTTTTTAACCAATAGTCACTTGAATATATAACTGCTGTTGCAGATAAAATTATTTCTAATAATAAGATTTGTATCAAAGATATTGAAAAGAATTGAAACCTGTTAGTACAGTATAAGAATATATAGGGAAGAGACAATCAATATTAATAATGTATTGTAAAGCGACTCATTTTTTGTGAATCTAATGAATAGTGTACGTTATTTTAAATTTTTACCAATAAGAATAAAAATTAAAATGAAAAAAATGAAATGCGGCACTTTTTATAATTAAAAAATCATTGCATGAAATGAAAGTTAAACGTTTAATAGAATTAACAAAATGTATATTGTCTTGAAAATAATGACTTTTTTTTCTAAATGTGTACGATTTAATGGCAACAATCACGAAGTTTTTTTTATAAGTTATATTGAATGATTTGTTTCATATATTATTAAATAATTTTAAATAATTGCTGCTAATGTTAATACAACACTTAAAAGCCATTACTATTTGACTCGAAATTTGATTTAAAGATTTGGTTGAGAGTATATGGTTTTGTTTAATGTCTATTTGTCTCAATGAAAGCGAATAATTTTACAGAGCAATATTTTATTCGTTCACCTTAATGATATTTGAAATACGGATATTTTATGTAATTCACAAAGTTGAATGCACATTTTTGTTTAATTTTGTGCCTTATCCATATAATTTAATAAATGCTTGATTTCTGACTTTTAGAATACGACTTTTTTTTTGTTTCTAGTATTTTTCAGGAGATTCACGACCAAAGAAAGAAGTGAGTATTTATTTGCCATTATTATTTTTTTAAAGGTACCAAATAATAAACATTTTTTTGACTTTATACGTGATACGTATTTATTAATCAAGCTGCTTTATTATAGAATTAATAAATGACGTATCATTCTTTGATCGTTGGAAAAATTCAAAAATGACGCATCGATTCCAATTTGACCAATAAACGGCACGTGACATATATATCATTTTACCTTATCTCGTTTCGAGAAATATCTTTTATGTAATGAAAATCATATGATAAAATTTAGATGTGACGAATTGTGTGACCGTTAAAAAATGCATAACGTTATCAAAGCGCATAAAAATTGAGTTCTCCACTTCGTTCTCCACTTCTTTCTGAATAATAAATTTTAAGATTGTCTGTTAACCAACAATGACATGGAGAAGTCAATTATCCAAGAATCTTAAAGAACTTCGTGTACATTTTTGTCAAACTTCTCCTGCAAGTAAGGGTGTTAGATCGGTATTTTTTTGTAGAATATAGAATGTTTAGAATTATTGGTTCGTCTTATTTATTAATTCTTGCATTTATAGAGAATTCATTGCCCAAAATTATAGTTCATTAAAAACAGCAAATCCACATTTTCCAATTTTGATCCGTGAAGCGAGTGGGGTAGAAGCTAGATTTTTCGCTAGTGTAACGAATAATTTTTCCCTTGTTTCTCATTTCCATATTTGTACAATTCTTTGAGTTGTCACATACCTTCCATAATTGTATCGCCATAGCCATGTTAATCTTACCTTTCTCGTATTAGGCATTATTATGTATTCTCAGTGGCTTAACCATGTGAATTTCCCCTAGTCGCGTTTACGCGCTTGCATAAACTTGATAGAAGGAGTTGCCTGTGGGGAAGCATGTGAAATCATAATTAGTAGTATAGGCATTATTATCTTAGCGTAGACTCATAAGAAATATGAATGTATATAAAGGGTTGACCTCGCCCTTTGTTCATGATATAGAATGTACCTAATGTATGCTCTCCAAAACCGTTCTTAAATAAAGCTACATTCTTTTTATAATAAATGCCTAATAAATCATAAATATCCGTTTCCCATAAATTACTGCCCAATTCATGCGACCTTCTAACGTCAACCATCGGAGTTAAACTCGGCAAGAAAGTAACAAGCTCTCCCATACGATGGTGACACTAGATACGGTAATTAATTGTACAATAAAGACAATCGTAATTATTATTTTAATTCGATATTAAATATCTTTATGTTTATATTATTGTTTTAAATTAGACTTTTGGCAAAGAAAAAAAGTTGTGCTAAACATCTATCATCAAAAGACGTAGAATCTAAATTAGAAGAACTAGTTACTAAGAGCCCTGCGAGATGAAAATTGATATATATAATAATTGGAGTAAACCATAAAAATCTTGTACAATAAATTCATAATAAATGTAGAAATAAGACTCCTTCCTTAAACTATATTCATTGAATATTACAATTGATATTTCTATAATTTCATTTGAAAGAATTTAAAACATAGTTTGATATTAAACGTAGTTGTCAACACTCATTTTATCTAATTTTTAGTATCTTTAGTTTTCTTGCTGGACAACTTCTATATAATTCTTACTGCTACTATGTAATTCTACTAAAAACTTTGGTAGTGGAGGTATAACATATCCAGATGTCACCATTTTCTTAACTCCTTCGATCACATTTGATCCTTCAAATACGACTGTTGTCGATATTGGTGACTCTTCAAGTGTTTCTAACTTCTGCAAATTCCGTAAAGGTTCCAAGATGATTATCAGTATATGTATTAAACGGCGTGTCCAACTAAAAATTTAGGGTAATGAATATATGTAATATAGCCGGGACACAATAATATTTAAGATTGTTTTTACCTTGATCTCTACAACATCAAGAGATGGCTGTTCATTGGGACCAAAATTATCATCTATTGCATTGTCTTTCGATTTCATTTGATCTACAATACATCAATAAGATAATAAATCGTTATTCTATAATTCATGATAATCTTTTATGACATTATATAAATCTATACCATCTATGTTGGATCTTCTGAAGTATTTTCTAACGGACTATCATCAACCTGATTTAATCTGCATTGACTGTAAATTCCTTGAGATTTTTGATGTAATAATAATTGTTCCAAAGAATTCACTTATTTTCCCTTCAAATCACATTCTTCAATCTGTTGACACGCAAAAGTTTTCAATAGACCCTAAATTTTGAAAGAATAAATTAATCCATAGTTATTTATAGCATTATATCAGAATTGCGCATTTGTACCAATGACCACATACCTGTAATATAAATTCTTTGTGTTCACGTTTAACATTGCTGCACAATAAATGATATTTGCGTTGATTGGGATGGAATTATGCGAGACGCCATCAGGAATGCTAATGCGGAACCACCAATTGTTATCATAAACTTCGATGTAAAGATGCTAAATATCATATACAATTACATTACCAATTATTTATTAAAATATTTGAAATAAATTAATATATGTAACTTACTTTTGCGAAAGATGCTTTGATAATGTCGAACGAGTATTTCTTTATTACGAAATTCCTTTCGCAATTCACCTTAATCATAATCAGTTTATTATTGTATATTTTTTTTTAATAAATATCAATGAATGAATAATCATCCCAACAAAGTTTTAAGGCTTTCCATTGTTTAAGATTAGGACGATCATGGAAATCTTGTATCGAATAAGAATTAAATTTAATTTAATGAAATATGATTTTTGAAAAATAAAATTTAAAAATTTAATAATAAATATTACATTTCATATCAAGTTGCGCAACTTGTAAATATGTTAAACCGTTTTTCTAAGAGAATGATTAAAATTTTAATTAATGCACGTAAAATTCAGACAATGAAATATAAATTAGTTCCTATATAATATCTACCCAATCATCAAAGTATATTTTATCAACAATTTTTTTCTTGTTACCAAATAATTTTTCGTAAATTTGCCATAAGTTTTTAGTTTGTTGATATTCATTATTTTCCTCAGAACTTGATTTATATTTCGGAATAAGTTGTGGTATTTCAAGCTATTTTTTTACAATTTTAAGTAGAGAATCTTTGTTATGACGGTTTATTACGCGTCGCAAAGAAGGCTGTGGTGTGAATAATGCATAATCATTGTTTACAAAGTGAATCTGCATTTTTTTTTATTGTTGATCGTTAATTACCGGTAATTAAGGATTTTATATTGACCAAATCATGCCCGTCATAAAGGTGACGTATCTGTGGTGATATATTTGTACGTTCGTACGTACTTACGCAATATCAGATATCAAATTTCTTAAGAATCCTAATGAAAAGTATAGTTCTACCCTACAAGCAAATCAACCATTTTAAATTCTTTCATCAATAACAAACGATAGGCTTTTATTTTGGTCGACATACTATATAAATCAAACCTATATGTAATACTATATAATATAAAAATTTATAAATCTCTATCGTAAATTTTAGACAGATGTACAACATTATGGGTGCTCTCAAGTATCTCTCTCAATGTGATTTGCTAGTTATAGAGATCGTGCACAGGTACTACTATTAATTGAAGTAAGCCTTACGGTAATTTTGCCAAGTTAAATGCGGATATTAAATTTTAGCCAATCAACACAACTCTATGATAAAAAAAGATGGTCTCTGACCATCTTTTTTTTTGATCACGAAAATGAACTTGTTTGACCGAATAATTTATTTTCCACTAATTAAAAATTGTGCTCCGACCTATTAATTTAGGTGCTTGAGAGCACCCTATGTCTTTATAAACATAATTACAGTGCTATTTTTCCATTTACATATAAAAAATTTTTAATCAACTATTTAAAAAAGATTTTACATACAAAAATTTTATTTAAAATGGAATAGGTCTGATTTTTTTAAATAAACAAAAAAAAAATAGCTCAATAACTTCATTTATTGAGTTTTATTATTGATTTTTATAAAATTTTATCATAATTCATTGAACTGTTAGGGTTGCACATCTATTTGAAATCTGCGAAGAATTATTATATCACATAACTAAAAATCGAATCGGAATTCTTATAAATAAATTTTTATATATTTTTACTATATATATGTTTGATTTATATTGTATATCAACTACCCCAATGATGCAAGCAATGCCCCTTGATCCTCAAAGCGTTCGTTGCTCATTTCAAAAATCAGAGTTTTCTAGAATTAGAATATATAATGTGCTCCGTTACAATTCAGAAGAGATTATTTGGTATGATTATGATTACACGTAAAATAATTCTGGTATTGAGACCTCATTATTCTCGAGAAGGCAGTACTCTGGGGAACTTTGAATTATTCGTGTGCGGTTTGCTAATTTTCACATAGGGTAATGGGCCATTATCTTTGCGAGTTATTTTACTTGAATGACAAAAGTACTATAATAATTTAGTTTGAGTATGATCATGGTTACAAATTAAAATAATTTGACCTTTAGAGGTTTTACTTTTCTCGAGAAGGTAGCAATTTGGGTTACTTCGAAATTTCGCGGACGGATTTGCACATAGGGAAGTAGGTCATGTCTTTGAGTTATTTTGTTTGAATCAAAAAAATACTCTAATAATAATTGTAATATGAGCATGTTGTTATTAAAATAATTCTGCCTAGAGAAGATCCAGTCAGAACCTTGAGAAGGCGCACTTCTGAGTAGATTTGTTTAATTCTCGCACAACTTTACAGAAACTATGTTTTTTTGCTAAATAAATTAGCAAGACCGGTTTAGATAACCGTTTTTTGGTTTGTTCGGACTGTTCCAGGACCCCGAAAAGAAAATTTTATATGTTGACTAATAAGTCAACAATTCGAAAAACCGGGCCAAGCACGGCGTCACGTGACACCGGCGCACATGATCGACAGAACCGCCTAGGGATACCGCGGATATGCGATAGCATAATATGCGCATAATTCAGATTTTACCGCAGAAGCATATGCGACTGCTATATTCGCATATCAAGATGAAATTCGAATAATTAATAAAGCATAATCTGCGCATAAAATGGCCGGAATTAAAGATCGAGTAATATCAGGTTTATCAATTTCCCCACCAGTTCCTATTGGACGCAGCATTTGATTGTACAAAACATAAATTTCATAAATTATCAGATTTGAAATTTCAAATAACGGTAGAACGTTAAGTAATAAATCATATCGTTAAAGTAGTATAAAAATTTAATAAGAAACATATATTAGGACTCAAAGTTAATTTTTCGTTTTGCATAACATGGTGTTCCAAAATTTCAGTCTCCGGCTGAAATAAAAGTAACTGTGGAGCGAAAAAAAGATACCTAGCGAATTCTTTCTTTATTGGTTAATTTGTTAATTGGCTGGTCGGACTTTTTATTTCTTTTTTTAATCTACTGTAAATTAATATGCTCATGTTCACACCCAGAAAATTTTAGATTTTTTTTTCGGTTCTATCGGGTAATTCCAGAAAACTAAGGTCACCATCGGGTGACACCAGAGATAGCAAAAATGGAATAATTGGCATGATTGAAATTTAAAAAAAAGGTCGACGGGTTATTCAAAATGAAAAATTAACTTTGCGTGGCCTTATACTAAAATTTTGCAGGAAATTTTTTTGTTTTTGTTTGGCACAAAAGACAGTTTTGTAAACACGACTCTTTTCGTAATTTTATATTACACAGATTTTGTGGTTTTATTGTTAAGTTACTGATGGGGGTTCAGTACTTACAATAACGATAACTATAAAAATTTAAATTTCGCATATTTCTATCTGATCAGCATAATCTTTAGCATAATTTAAAAAAATTTATCGCATAATTCGCATAATTCGAAGTGTAAAGCAGGCAGAATTTGGGTTTGTCGCAGCAGAAAATTAGGATCCCTAGAACCGCCGAATCCACTAAAGTGACCTGCCACAATGTTACACAGCAGCGGCAATCACCAATCGGAGGGCCGGCACGTGATCACAAGCCGCATACCGGTCACACGAACAAGCCACCCAAAATTTAGGTCATAAATACCAAGGCCCCAAAAGCCCCCAAAAGCCTACAAACTCTGTCCTGAAATTTTTCGAAATACTTGTACATCAAGGAATTATCTGACCAACCCGGATCAGTCCGAACAAAACAAGCGCAATTATTTCAAAATTATAGACTTGTGAGTTTGGGATCTTTCTACTGCGAAGACTCCATATTTTTGTGGTAAAAATCCCTTTTATTATTTTACATACTAGCTTTACTTGAATAATTTATTATATAACTTACTGATTTCTAAATTTAATTTAAGATTAAAGGTTCGGTTTCAACGTGAAGTCCAAAGCCTTCTACATTACGACTTAAATTTTGTATTTTATCCTGATTCTCTTTTTTCTCAATAACAATAACGGAAACACCACAGCAACAACTTTAATTTACCTTAAAGAAGTTTGAAAGTATGTGTACTGAGTTTATTTATTCCTTCTTTCAGGTGGGCTGTATTGACTTTACATTGTACAGATCATTATACATCCGCCTCTATATATGAATAACATATACTTTTCTTTTTATGTTTCAACAAAGATGCCCAGGTATCACAGAATAGAGTTAACACCTCTATCCGGATTTATATATCCGGATATATACTATGTCATGTGATATAATGTGACATAGTGTTTTTATATCCGGATATAAAAAATATATCCGGATGGAGGTATTGTATTAACTCTTATCAACACCATGAAGAATTAATAAAATAATTAGAAGAACAAAAAATGGAGTGGGAGTAAAATTTTAAGGTGAGGCCATTGAATTATTTTATATGAGTATGCAATATAATATCTTTTGTGTTTATATGCCTTTATTAAACTCCTTTATTTTTCAATAAAGAAACCAAAAAGAAAACATAAGACAAAGTTTTATTTATTCATAAAAAAAACCAAGAAGCACTGGAACAATTAGACCATGAAGCGTTTGTTGAGGAACTTACTATTGAAAATATAACTGCAGAAATGGAGTTGGAATCTGAAAGAGAGCGTCATAAAGAAGTGATAAAAGAATTAGACTAACAAAAAATGGAGTGGGTGCAAAATTTTAAGGTGAGGCCATTGAATTATTTTATATGATTATGCAATATAATAGCTTTTGTGTTCATATGCCTTTATTAAACTCCTTTATTTTTCAATAAAGAAACCAAAAAGAAAACATAAGACAAAGTCTTATATATTCATAAAAAAAACCAAGAAGTGCTGGAACGATTAGATCATGAAGCGTTTGTTGAGGAACTTACTATTGAAAATATAACAGCAGAAATGGAGTTGGAATCTGAAAGAGAGCGTCATGAAGAAGTGATAAAAGAATTAGACCAAAAAAATGGAGTGGGAGCAAAACTTTGAGGTCATTGATCAAGAGAGGAAGGAAAGAAGAAAAAAAGGAAGGTAATTTTAGATGAGAGAAATAAGTACCAGAAAATATTAGCTAATATAGAGTCCATTAGGGAAGCTGCGTATAGCAATTATTCTAGTACTTATAACAATGATTTAGTAAATAATCATAACAACTGACATGTTCATTTTAATGTTCCTCTTGATCAATAAACTTTTTATTACTTATGACTAGTAAATTTTTATTGAATTATTTGGCCCTATAAACAGTTTAATATACGGAATATATCTATTTTTTATACAAATTTATATGTATAGTTTCTATATATTATAGTATATATGTTTTATACCAAATCTTGCAACTTTCAGTATGTTTATACTATATAAAATATATAAGTTTTTTAGACAAATTCTGAATAAAAATTGTATATAATTCATTAATAAAGTGTGAAAATTATATTATATTATCAGTAACACGATTTGTCATGTAAAATTTTATCATATGAATTTTGTAGATCACAAAAATCGACGTAGTTGCATTTTAAAAAAAATTTTAAACATAATAAATAATTTTATTAAACAAGAACATTGCTGAGGTTTTTACAAACCAAATGGTATAGTATAGGCAGCATGGGAAATTAACAACTCCTTACGAAGTTCAACGTCTTCAAAGATGGGCGACCATTTTGTCTTCGTTAGTGAGATTAGTTGTCAGTTTGCAAGACATCAGCTTGAAAAGTAGTTTATTGGTTGCGTCTAAGTGAGGGCTTTCCGCAAACCTTTACCTCCAGGTGCTAGTACATTATGAACGTGGGAAGTTAAATCGAGAGGAACTGTTTCTGTGATATATAAATTATATTAATTGCTGATTCATTTACGATTTTATTGGATTTTCTTTACTAATTTTTTTAATTTTTTTATTTTAACTAGATATTTTATTAAACGGTAATATTTTTAGAACAAAAAATACCATATGTAGTACAATCCGACTTCCCTGCATTTAAGAAGAGTGCATTTATAGAAGTCAAATGCATTTGGCTAGAATTTTAGTGTGCATGTAGAGAGAGTGTGCACTTGTAGAGGGTGCTAATTGGTATATTAATAAAGAATAAATGTATAGATCGCACCCTATGATACGCTTTGATATCACCCGACCAATAGAATATATATTACGCGATCAGGTAATCAATGGTATCTTTTCATTGCTGCATTGGTAGTTAATAAACGGATACTTTTAAGGGTAAAGCAAGTTTCCTTATGTTTTTATATTCTCTTTTAGCTATTGCTAATACCTTTTTTCCCTTCTTGTAGGTTTTGGGCATTCATCGAACTAGAATCAGTGAAATTGGAACTTCCTAACGAGATACATTGGACCTGGAGTCGATTTATGTACGATGTTAACTCTTTTTGTGGAACTTTTAGGAAGAACTGAGATTTTCTTCTCTTATATAAATGGTTCTTTGTGAGATCTGGAAGTCAGACGATACTTCGAGTTGAAGCTGGGCACGATGTGATAGCGGTATTATGATCAGCATGGTACATGATTAGTATAGTATGGGGGTATAATACAAACCGAACTTTAAAATCGTACCATGCTGATCTGGTATTATTAGTGTTAGGGTTGGCCTGTATCATACTGATTTTCTGTAATCCCATGTGGTATGTACTTGTGTTTTGTTTTTTTTGCGCGTTTTTCACTGTACTGATGAAAGATAATAAATTAATTTGAAACTAGACGTGGAATATGGTGATCAATGAGATAGCGTCCAGAGATCTGCTGATGTGAATAATGCTAATAGGGTGAATGTGAAATATTGAATGCGATTTGAAGGGACATTGCAACCTTAGGTTCTATAGTCGGGATAGCATGGATATAGTTAAGGACAAAAGAACAACATTTGAGTGGGACATGAACACTCTTGTAATTTTGGAGATCAGGTGCAGTATAAAAATCGAACCTATTTTTTTTTTTTAAAAAAAGGAACCTATTTTCTGCGGTCTAATTAAAATATTGTTCTATGTGAAATTTTACTAATGGATAATTACATTGACCTCTGCTGAAAACGGATGGCTGATGTGCCAAGCACACAAATTTCCAGGTGATGTAATCGGCTTTTTTTTTTGGCAATATTTTTTTTTTAATTAACTTGAACTCAGAAATCATGTATTATTAAATTTTATTATAATGGTGCATAGAGAATGAAAAAGTTTCGACTGTTGAAAAATCGGATTGGAAATTGTACAGCTATTTTCATAAAACTCTGATTGATTTGACCGACAAAGTATTGGCGATGATTAAAAATGACTAGAGAATCGGTTACTTATGACAAGGAAAGTGTGGAAACAAATGCCGAGGAAAACAAGAACAAGAACTGACATTGGGATAAAAAAGGTTCCTTATTCCCAGGGTCGTGGTGGTCATCTAAAAAAATTGACCGATGATTATTTGGCTGAATACAATAAGTTATATGATTAGTGCTGTAATTTTCAATATCAAATCAATAACTTATTGAATTCAACCAAATAATTATCGGTGAATTTTTAGAACTCAATTTATGAAAGCAGCTGTAATTAAATAGAAATCTTTGACATTTTACAATCAGATTTGTGCTCCGGAGTGCTGTTAAAAAAATAGAACCGGTGTTACTATAATAATAATTCTGCACTCCAAAATCACAGCATTTCCTTATTCTACCCTGCCTTATAATCGTCATTTAATAATTAATTGATTATACTTCAGATCGTCCCTACATCGTTCCACTTTGTTGCTAATTTTGTCCTTCGTCTCTTTCCTAATTTGTTTCTCCATACTCACCCTTCGTAGTTACCATATATAGAACTTTCTTATAATATTTATAGAAATTCTGATTTCTAATATTTGTCCTTCTATAGATATGTATAATTACTATACCCGAATTAATCTGTGACGCGTGAAGTTGAATTGGTTCGATGCATGGACAATACAAAGCATCGTTGAACAATCAAGCTTTCTTATATTATCACGTATCTGCTAGCCTGATGAAGAGTTAGAAAAGCAGATTTCAAGAATAATGTTTCGGGTGTAATGTCTTAATGTAGATAGTAATGCGAAGGGAAGTTTATTGGTGTTGAAGGAATTAAAGATTAGTAACATCGGAAGGCGACAATTGTGTAGTTTAATTAATTATGTATATCGAACATGTATATAAGTCCTATGTATTCGCCTTACTTGTATTTCATTAGGTATTAGATAACATTAGATATTATCTTAATGATTCCTCCTTTATAATAAAGTTTTCTTAATGAATGCTTGTTATATCGTATTTCTTGACTTTCATTTATTTTTGTATTGTTTTCTCTCGAATCCCCTTTCCATATATTTATAAACCCGACCCATGTATTCCTTCCCTTGTTCACTATCACTGACTAAATCTGGTCCTCTAATCTAACGTTCTTCCAACTCGATGGTGATACTGGTGAAAAAGTGTTTACTGGAAATGAATGGTCTTGGGTGCTGTTACCAGGGGTACCGAATAATTAATTGTGAAGGCAATTAATTGCAATATTTTCTTAATTAATTGATTGGTGGCGCAGCCACAATTAAACAATTAATTGCAATTTTTGCCGCAGTTTGTAAATGTGATAACTTACTGATCTTTGACATCAGAATTATTGGCAAAAAAAAAGTTTATTTTATGATTTAATAAAGAAAAAAAAAGTTTATATGATTAGATAAATAAAAAAAAGTTTATATGATTAAATAAATAAAAAAGCTTATATGATTATATATGATTGGTTAAAGAAGTGTTTTTTCTTTTTAAAAACACATGATAAAATAGTCTTTATTTTTAAATCAATTACAATAAACACCAAAGTTTCAAACAAATACTATGTCAGGGCCTTTTTTCAACCATTTGTTTGCTGGTAAAATATTATTATATGGACTGGAGAAAGACTCTTGACCTATATACTTTGGAAATCTTTTATTAATGGTAAAATGTAGTAAATTTAAGATGTTCATCAAATTAAACAATAGTTTCTACATGCATATGATTACATTTATTTTAAATAAAATTTTAGTAAATGTATTTTGCAATAACTTTTTTAATACTTTTATTATAAAAATTTTAATTAATTGCAATTATTTCATTATTAATTGTTTTGCAATTGTTGTTTGTAAGATTGTCAATTAAATATAATTGTGTAATAATTTAATTGCATTTGTTTTTAGTACTCCTGATTACTGACATGTTTATTCATTATTAACAATTTGTTGATATAGATTATAATAGACTTTGGAATATTAGAGTTAGAATTATAGTTTTGGAGTTAGAGTTTATAAAGACTTATATGTACAGAGCTTTGTGTAGATAATAAATAAAGTCATATTCAAGATATAGTGTTTTTTAAAAATAAAGTCTTAGTTTTGTTACTAAATATATACTTCAAATTAAACTTTATGAAGTTGTACTAGAATTTTTTTTCTGAGCTTTATTTTATATTTGTGATATATAAGTATATTGCACCCAAGTGCAAAATATAAGTGCTATACTGGGTATAATATTTAGATAAGTTCTTAAATAAAAGCTATATAGTTCTTTATTTCATGTTTATAGGTTTTTTCTTATTTTTTGATCTTTTATATCGATTATACCATATTCTTTAATTTTTTTTGGTGTCCAATGATCAGTATACTGAGACAATGCTTCTACTAGTTCATTGATAGCTTCAGAAGGTAATTCGTCAGAGTCTTCAAATTTTTTAAGTTGTTTCAAAAGCTCTTCTTCTTTATCTGAAGGGATGTATCTTGTCCGTTTTACTGATGATGAGATTTGTACAGGATCTGTTGAGAATGAGGATTCTACAGGATCTGTAAAAGATAAAGCTTGTACAGAATCACATTTATTACTTCTGCTTTTTTGCCTTTTTCTTTTTTACTATTCTTCATTTCTGTTACTTTCATGGGTATTATTATATGTTTATTCATGCTTCTATTATCTGAGTAGTAGTATGAAGAATATTATATTCAACAACATTTATCATTCTTTCAATTTCTACTTGATAACAAGTAAACATTCATTGATAACCATCTTCTGTTAATTGTGTAGTAGTTTCTGCAAATAAAGTATGTGACTCTGGCTGTATATTGCTAAATGCTAATTTGAGCTCATTGATCAATTTTCAAGTGCTTTTTGGCGATTTTTAATGGATTTTGAACTTCCACTTACTGAATAATCTCCTAAAAATTCAGAAATTAAAAGATTAAGTCGTTCATGTTCTGACTGTACTGCTTTAAGATTTGCTTTAAATTATCTAGATCAGTTGCATGTCCAGTCATATTTTCTTTTACAAACTTTACTCCAAATGTTTCTAAAGCTTCATCAAATGCAAAATAATGCCCTTCTTGAGTTAAATTAACTGAGGGTATTGTTCGAAGAGTTTGAAAAAACTGTGGATTTCTTTGAAAATCTAACAAAAATCGTGCTACAGATTCAATATATCTTTTTTTCTAGTTGCAGGAAATAAAGGAGCAAATGCTATCAAGCTATACATTTGTAAATTGAAGTTTGCCATACGAATACCAAGCTTATACAATTTTAAATTACCTGCCCATTGATAAAAGTTATACCATACTTTTAGCAATTTATTGTGTCCAGTAGGAATATTATTAATAGAAATTTGTTCATCCTGAATATATAGATGAATTGCAACTCTAACTGCTACCCAAATAAGCTCAAGTACTTGAAATATTGGCTGATAGTTAGCAATTTGTTCAAGTTTATCAAGAAATCTGGCACCAAGATATGAAGCAAGTCCAAAAAGTCCATAACCTGAAAATCCGGAAATTAATGCACTACACATTGCCTTATTGGTATGCCATTGTCCAAAATACAATGTACTATTTGATTTTCATTTTAATAATCATTCATGCAATGATAAATTGCTTTATCACATGCTAAATTTTTTTTTTTTTTATTTATTAATATCAAGTACAGAAATAGGATAGTAAGTTACAATTATATCAGGATGATATATAAAGAAATACTATATTTAAAATTTCTAACTAATCATCTAATGATCTATGCAATAGGGCAAGCCTATCACTTGCAGTCAGGGCTAACCATTAAACTGCTACAAAAAGAAGATGTGACATTTCACCTCATACTTTTCTATTTTAAACTAAAAGGTTAAATTTTTAGTTTAAGAAGGCTAGAGGAAACCAATTCTGAAGAAGAGCTGAAACTGTCATGCTAAATTTAATACACTATTTTTCATATACTCAAAATCTTCTAAGAACATATTTGCTGCCATATGAACATGTTCATTTGTATTTGGAGCTTCTCCTGGTTCAAGAATTATAATGTTTGGAGGTGATACAAATAGTGCAGAGTCAATATATTCTTTAATATGGTGCTCCAAGTCACTTCTCATCAAATTCTGATTGCGTTTTTAAAATCTTATAACTATAAAATCCAAAGATTTATTTAATAAATAACCGATAAAAATAAATTTTTATCTTTAGCTCTATCAAACTTATTGGTTAAAATTTTTTAAAAAGTCCAAATATCAAAATTATATGACATTAAAATTTAAAAAATTTATACAATTTATTATGTAAGCTATAAAACTGGCGCCTTGTTATTACATATAATTTATATCAAAATTGGCGTCACATGTATTCGATCTACATAAAATTGGCGTGAAACCGATAATTGACAAAAGTCGCTACATAGTAAAGTCTAAATTTTACTAAGCAAATCGAAAAAATCGATTAAGCAACCTTATTCAGCAGATCAAAATACACTTACGACAAAATTTTCATAAGCATTGGAGAATTTTTTATTAATTGACTTTTGATTTTTACGTTCGATGGAAAATTTAAAATTTTTTAAAAAAATATATTCGCCCCACAATTGACAAACATTGCTACATAGTAAAGTCTAAATTTTACTAAGAAAATCGATTAAATCGATTAAGTAACCTTATTCAGCAGATCAAAATACACTTACCACAAAATTTTTATAAGTATTGGAGAACTTTTTATTAATTGACTTTTGATTTTTACGTTCGACGTAAAAATAAAATTTTTTAAAAAAATATATTTGACGAACACTTCAATATCATTGGCTATTTAGACTATATATATATATAGGACGTGATAGATGGTGGACCCCCAGGAAATTAGGTGATTTACTGCACTTCCCTAATTTATAAAAATTATTCATATTACATGACCCATAGTATTTGGGCTATGGTGGCAGATAATTTAGGCTGAGTTACAAATTTTTATATATAACCAAATCTAAATTTGGCGCATCTTGGATATATCTAGCCAAATTTGGCGTACCTTGAATATATCTAGCCAAATTTGGCGCATTTGATGAGAAGTGACTTGGAGCACCATAGCTGAATCAATATATTCAATATTAAATTCTTGTCCACAACTAATTAATTCATTAAAAATTGTATCTATTTTCCTTTGCCATTGTTCTATAGTAAAATTTAAACTAAAAAGATTATGATTTTCTAATGTTCATCATTTAAATTAGCTAGCTCAGAATATTGAAATTGAAAAACCATCTGTAATGTAGCATGTGCAGTAACATGTGTTACATCATAAATATTGCTATAATGAAAAGTTGCATCTTTCATATCAATATTATCTATAACTCCAATATTCAAAATATTTGGGTGTGCAATAAGCTTTGATCAAGGTTCTGCTATTGACATTCTTTTTTTTGAACACGTACTTCATGATCCCGAACATATGATACTATTTGTCCTACATAAAGAATTTGATACAAAGATTCTATCATTTTTGGTCATCTACAAAGAGAAGAAAGAACATGTGTAACCCATATTTTCCAATGAGAAAAAGCAATAGTAAGAATTATAGAAACAAAAAAAAATAGTAAGTAATTTTATTTTTTTTCATTTAATTGTGGAAGAGGTTGGTTTCTTTCTCTTCTTTTTCTAGCTAATATATTATTTTTTTTTCTTCCAAACTGAAATTAAACAAACAAAAAAATTTGTAAGTGGTGATGGCATGGCAGTATAATAACTATCAAGTGAGTCTGGCTCTTCAAGTAATGGCAATTTCTCTTTAATTTAGTTTGTGCTTGAATTACAAAATATCCAAGCATTTTTCCAAAATCTTTGCATGTAATATTCTCTAAATACATTGCTTGTATCTCTTCACTAATATAGATTTTATTAATTTCAAATGCAATTTTTATTAAAAAAGGCTAGGTGCTATAGTAGTAGTAAAAGTTTTATTAACAGTATTATGTGCTTCAGGCCTATTCTTAGTAACATTGTCAAGAAGGTTGACAAGCTTATTTAATAAATTAATTTTGTAGCTTCATCATTACATTAAGCAGTTTGTTCAATCTATTTGCTAAATTGCATTAAAGCAACTGTTGCATCAGCACTATGCTGCTCTTGCTGTAAGCATGAAGTCAAATGCCTTCCTTTTTTTTGGAGCATGAAGATGAGTTACAAGACAGTTTGTACAAATGAAACGAGGATTCTCATCAGTAAATGATCTAATCAATAGATTTTTACATTCAGAAATTGCTGGACAGTTAAACAATCCACGATATGGTGCTTGAATTGTGCATCCACATACTTTCCATATATGTGATGCACATGTTATGCCTCTTGTAAAAAAATATTTAAATTTTTTGCAAAATAAATAGCGACGTGGAGCAACATCACTTACTTCAGTTGTTCTTATTGCTTTTATATGCCTTTCTAAATTAACCTTGTGTACAGTATTTTTATCATAGTTGAGATGATGGTAACAAACCTTTAATTGTAAAAAATTGTTTTTGACTTGTTTCATAGCTAAAGAATATACCTCCCATGTACCACATAGTTGTTTTATACTACGACTTGCTTGTTGATTGCATCTTTGTATTATATGCAAATTATCATCATAATCAATAATAGCACAATGTAATAATTCTGTAGTATCACTAGAAGTAAAAGAAGTTGGCATTTCAAATTCCTCAAGAATTTCTATCTCATAATAATTAGAAGATTCATCATATTTATCATTAAAAAATTCATTATTATCAAGAAATTCGTTATCATCAAAAAATTCATTATCATTAAAAAATTCATTATTCTTGAATAATTCATTATTGTATTCAAAAGATTCCTTATATAAATCCAATTGAATATAAAATCCTTATTATTGTCAAGTTCTTGACTATAAATTTTTTCATGATCAAACAAAGTTTCATATAAATCTTCTTTCATAACTTTATTTTGTTAATTGTATTAAAACTAGTTAAAAAATTAATAGCGGTAGATAGTTTGGCAAAAAGATAGTTTGGGTTTATTTTTTTTAAATTAGTAAGAAAAATTGAAAATTTTGGTTTAATTATCTTTGATTTGGACAAAATCAGTTTTATTAGCAAAATGGTATCTTTATATTTTGAATTAAGCATTAAAAATTTACCTCTAATTTAATCAATGATTTAGGTTAATATGTTAAAATCAAAAATCATTAATTGATTTGGCAACTAGTTTTATAAAAGCAAAGAATATTTGGATAATTGAAAGCAGATACAGTAACAAATTTGTGACCAGAAACCAAAGTAAATCTTTGTATAACTTGGTTGTATAAGAATTTTGGTCCATTATAGCATTATCAAAATATTCTCTAAAAAAGAATTGATAGATAATCTCGTTTACTTTAAGCTGCTTTAATTTTTAGCATCATAGTTTTTCAATTATTATAAAACACACTTATAGTATTTTATCACCATAGGTTAATTAAATTTGCAAATCTATGTAACAAAAACAAAAAAATAAATTTTTTTACAAAACAAAAAAATTTTAATTACTTTAGGGTTAGAGTAAGGCCTGGGATTTATCAAGAGCATTAGTATATCAAAATTTAGCAAAAAAATTTTTATATTAGAGCCCCAAAGGTAGTTTCATAGGCAAAATTTAGAGATATAAAAGTTTTTTCTTAAATTTTGATTAGCTTTTCTAAAAGTTTTGTGTAATATGATGTAAAACCTATAGGTACTCTATAGGTGTGTTTTAGTAAAACTTTAGTATTTTGGCCAGTAATATAGTACAGAAATTTTTAAAACAATATATAGTTATAATAGCAGCTAAATTTTAAAACTATGATATGTAACTAAACAAAAATTGAGCAATATAATTGGGTAATAAAGCATAAATTAATTTTTTAAATTTTTAAAAAAATTTTTATAATTTTGGCCAGAATTATAATAGCTTTGACCAGAAGTATAGTAATTCTGGCCAAAATTATAGTGGCCAAATTTTTATTTTACTAATAAAATAGTTAAATTTAAAAATTTATAAAAGTATTAAAACTTAATAAATTAAAAAAAAAATCAAATTTTAAAGACTTTACTATTTTTTATAAAAAAAATTGCTCTAGCTATTCTAGTTATTTTTTATATTATTTTAAAAATTGTTGATTTTATGTATTGATTTAAGAATTTTTGCACTGTATTACTAGTTATAATTTGTTTTGTTTAATGAATTTTGCACTATATATTTCAAGCACTTTATTAAAAGCAAAATAATATTTTTTACTAATAAGATTTTTTGAATATACTATTTGTAATAATTTGTAACTACAACAAATAATTATAAGTTTGGGCTAAAAAGTATACTATAGAACTTGCATAACTACAGAAAAAAGATATGCAAATGCAGCCAAATTTGCTATTTGCATGCTATAGTTTCCTCTTTTAATTCTAATTTTATGAGCTATAAAGTTCCTGTCTAACAAAAAAGAGATACTATACCTATATTAGATAATTATAACTATTTTTGTTTTTTCTTGTTTAACATGTTGATACAATGCAATTCTAACTGCTACCTTTATCAATTCTAAATCATAACATGTTGCTCAATAATCTACTATATACTTAACCTTTTTTAAATACTATACTCCAAGAGTTGCTACTAGATTAAATATACTATATTCAGAAAATATTGTAATTAAAGTGCTGCACATATCTTTAAATATATATTACTGCCCTATAAGAAATCAAATATCATTGAAAGTTTCTTTATAAGGAATTAATTTTCTAGAAATTGCTTAATCACATGCAATATATAGATATTCATTACAAATTTGAAATAAATCTTTACAATATATTTCATATATTGTATAAATATTATTATTGCAATTGGGAAATTACTAGATTTTAATATTACAATATTTGGTAATAAAATATTACATTCTAAAAGTACTTGTTTGGTAAATTCAAAGCATATATCTTTTATTTTAAAATCATTTATATGATTCTTAATATTTTATTTAGAATTACTTTATATCTCTTTAAAGATCATTAGTAGTTAAAGACTTTCTAATAGTGATTAATTAATAGATTTATAATTTTCAACTAGATAGTTTTATAATATAGAAAGATTAAATTAAAATACTATTTATAATATTGCATATAAAGTCTGTTATATAATATCAAAAATATTGCTATATAAAAATATAGAGGTTTTAAAATTAATATTATCAATTGCTACAAGATTCCAAATATTTGGTTCTTTAATTAGTTTATTTTTAGAATTTATAATATATATTCTTGATTTTTAAGATAACTTTTATGCATTTTAGTATACAAAATAACAGATACTGAATAAAAAATTTTTTCATAAATATGCCAATAATTTTAATTGATAATATAATAATTGAAAGCCAAATCTTTGCTTCTAAAAAAGCATTAGTAAGTAGTATTGAAGTTAATAAAGTAGTTCTTAATATCTGATTTATATTATATGCTTTTAAAGAAACTTCATGTTGATACCTTTTATTATCAACAACTTTTTATTATGTTGTTGCAATACTATAAAGAGATATCAAAAATTAGATAATTTTTAGAGAAGTAGGAAGAATGTATAGAATTATACAATGTGATTGGGTAAATTATATGATTTTATTAAGATCAATTGTGCAATAGATGTGAATTATACATTTTTTTAATTAGATTTGCTAATTATACCAACTTTCAGAATATTTGGAACTTTTTTGTGGAAGTATTCAGAATTTACACTTTATTAAAACACATTTTTCTACCAATTAAATTTTATTCACATGCTTTATGCCTTTTTCTTAATTATACAAAACATATACAATGCAAAAAAATGGTCAATTATGCATATAATATTGCATTACATAATTTTGGAGACCCTAGAAGAAGGTAAAAAAGTTAAAATTATATATAAGGAATCTGCCAAATATATATTAAGAGAGTGTGAAGAAATAGGCCTCTAATAAAAAATAATCAGATGATTAATAACACATTTCTAAAGAGAGATTGAAAAAAGGTACAAATAAAATTAGATAATATATTTAAGTATTTTTTATATCATAAATTTTTGAAATAACAGGCATAAATGTTACAAATTAAGCTTAATTCAGGCCAAAATTCGAATATTGCCCATGCCTGTTATTTTGAGAATTATAGTATAAGCTTGGATTTTCTAAATAGCTTATAATTTCTTTAACTTCAGAATATAAATGTAAATTTTTTTCTAATTTTTTGTCCATTGATAAAGCTTTTTTAGAGGTTTGAGTCAAAATTTTAACAATCAAAATCCTGATAGTTTATAATCTTGACAAAAAATTCTAACAATCAAAAAAAGCTTTTCTTGAGCAACTTTACTACCAATCTCTAAATCAAACCTTAATCTAGATGCTTACCCTAACTCTAACTTAAGCACTCATCTTAACCCTAACCTAACTTAAATAAACTTAATAATTTTTTGTTATCAGGATTGTTAGAATTTTTACTATCAGAATTTTTTTGTTGAAATTATGACCTGTTGGGATTATATTTGTCAGAATTTTGACAAATACCTCTTTTTTAGAGTTATCATATAAGGCTTTTTTCTAATTAATCTATTAATTCAATTTTTTTATTTTTAATACTAATAGGGGATCCATAAATAATGTTATGTA
Source organism: Gigaspora rosea (assembly GCA_003550325.1). Classification (NCBI taxonomy): domain Eukaryota; kingdom Fungi; phylum Glomeromycota; class Glomeromycetes; order Diversisporales; family Gigasporaceae; genus Gigaspora; species Gigaspora rosea. The sequence continues at coordinate 1,148,592 of QKWP01000001.1, read as the reverse complement.
CCCTATATAGTAGTGCTTGACCCCCTAGACTATATAAAAAAATTTTCAAAATCCATATATTTATATATAAAATTTTATAAAAATTTGAATATCTTGTGACACAGTGATCCAATTTAGATGATTTAGTTACTATTTGATTCATCTTAGTGAGATGAATCTAATAATACCAAGACCAGTTATTTGGATTACTGGATCGAAAGATATTCACAAAAAACTATTGGTTATATAGTAATTTTATAAAAAAAGATATGACCAATAGTATTTGGCCAATAACTTTTGATACAGTAATTCAAATGAAATGAAATTGGTACCATTTGACTCCTCTTACTGAGAAGAATCAAATGGTACTAAAATCATTAAATTTGGACAACTGGATCAGTTTATGACAATTTTTTCTAAAAAAATTGTATCATATTTTTTGACCCCTCTACTTAAAGAAAAAAATGGTATATTTTGTCAGACCCCTTTAATACCCCTTTCATCCTTTTGTATAATATTATTTCTGGATGCCCTCTTTAACTACTATCTTACTCAGAGATTTTGCTAATTTATTATTTTATTATTAAAGTGCCAATTTTGGACATAAAAAATTTATTTAAAATATTAGAACTATTGGTGATCTCATAGAATTCATAGCATTTGTTATATTAATAAGAGTACAACTAGTCATTCTTGTGACTTTTGGTTATCTATTTAAGTAGCTATCTAAATGTTTTATACTAGCTACTATGCCTGCAATCCACATACTAGTATTGCCTATTTAAAGTCTCTAATTCTTGTTCTACTTGCTAATCTATCTTGTATTACCTAGAGGTTAGTAAATTATGGGAGTCAACTTATTATAGTGCATAGTCAATAAAAATGGCATGCATTATTTTGTATAACAATTATTGAAATTATTATAAAAATATTAACACTGCTATACCAACAAGCTTTCAGCAGTATAAACTGGTTACTAATTCAAGACAAGCTATTACTATACCCTATTTATATTGTCTAGTAAGAACCCTAAATAATCTATGTAAGGTCATATGGGGTGTCTTCAATTAAAAGGGCCCATTTTTACATTTTTTTAAAAAATGAGTTTTCGTTAAATTCATATAAATTTTGACATGATTGACTTTTTTTAATTATAAATGAAAGTCGAATTACATAATAAAAAATCAAGATAATGTAAAAAGAAAAATTACATGAGGCTGCGTAGAGCCAACACGTCACGAGTTTACCCGATAGTCACCTGCCGTCTTTAACCAATCAATATCGTGAAATTTGATTGATCCCGGATCAGTCCGAAAATCAAAACAAATAATTAAACTCAAATATCTCAAAATAAAATATATGTAAAAAT
>QKWP01000001.1:1095379-1142953 GCA_003550325.1 Gigaspora rosea | reverse complement strand
TTTGGTTGATTGATTTATTTTTCTATTTTCGTTTTCTGATATATTTCTGATTATATATATTAATAGAAGATATTTTACTGATTTTAGTAATCGACCAGTTTATAAAAATAGGACGTAATTCGGTTATTTACTCATAATAAATTATTTTGATAATATATAATTTATACAAATATTTATTAATAATATATTATATATTTATTAATTATATATTAATCAATAAACTATTAGTCTAATTATATATTAAATCGTTTATTTGTAGGAATTACTACTAATATTTTTTGTACATTATTACCAGATTGAAATCTATACAAAGAAGGGATAAATCGTCCTAATATCCTCTGTATGAGAAGTATACAATTTCTTGCTTCTTCATAAAATTTTTCTCGCCAAATTTCAATATCACAACGTGTATCATTTTTCAACTGTAATGATAAGAAAAATCGGTTGAGGAATGTGGCATATACCAGCTAGATGGTGCGTTTCATTATTAAATTTATGTTGAAAAAAGTATTGTATTTGTCCAGGATATATATCTTGAGAATTGTCACGATAAGCAAGCAACTTTGCTCTAATATATGATCGACTTCTATATCTAATAGCATTCTTCGATCCATATATTTCTGCTCCTATTTTTAATCTTCCAAATTGTGTAATTACTCGATCAATTGATGGTGCCGTCATATCATCTGAATCGAAATTATATAGTGTAGAATAATATTCTCTTAAAATTTGATAAATATTATCGGGAAGATTTACATTTACGTTTCTTGGTCTAGGCATTTCTCTAGGATATCTTTCTGTTCCCATTATATCACTACCAATAGTTATTTTATCTGCCATATCCAGATATGCTATTAAATCCTTTCAAAATTATCTGTCATCTTCAAACTTCCACTCACTTTTTTATCTAAAAGTGGAAGAATTTTGTCAAATAGTAATTCAGTTTCGTCGTTATTGACCAAATTTATTCTATATTCTACTTGCGCATTTTTCATTAAAATGCGCATAAGTTCAGGTTCAATGGATCAATTACTAGTTGGATAAGATCCTAACAAACCATTCATCCTTTCGAAAGAATAGCACCAATATGCATATGGCGGACCATAATCTAGGCAACATTGTTTAATGTGAAGCGACAAGTAAATATTGGATGTTATCAGATGTGGGCCATAATTTTGTTGAATTAACTTTGCCATGTTTATTAGCCGTTTATGTGCTTCGTCTATGTCACTTTGCCTGACTATTCGGCTTACTAATGAATTGCATGCACAGACAAAATTAAAAATAATTTCTTTATCTCCATGTGATAGCAAATACCACATGCAAGGTATAGCATACACTTGATAAAATATTCTCCACTGATCTGCAGTAAATCGACTAAATCCTTCTGCTCCATGTGCGACTTTTGATGGAATACGACCTATATCTGATGGAATTTTAACGTTCGACATACGTTGTTCAATTATTGAAAGTTGTTTATTATTAAGTTTATTATGATCTAATAAGCACTGCTTCATTATCCACTTGCCGATACCTAAAAATAGGCAATGCATTGGATCAACTACCATAAATTTAACTGGATCAAAATAATTTAGCCGATATAGTTCTGACCATCTTACTCCCGTTTCTGAAACATGCTCATCACGTTCTTGTTTATTTGTACAAAGTAACCATTGATTTGCTGCACTAAAATATTGTGAAATATCTACTGGTTTGAACCATTCATCCATACTTTCAAAACCACCGTAGTGATTTCTTTTGGTTTCACGATCATATGTTGCACATTTTGGACAACGATGGCATTTTACTAAATAACTTGCATGACCGCATATTTTTCTTGCAGCAGGAACATCATTAGCCGATAAAATAAGTGCAGCGTATATCTTGCGTCCTTCTTTATATTCAAATGTTGATAGTAATTCTATACCGGAAGAAAATTCAATTAACTCGTCGACGATTGGAGCAAGATAATGATTTATTTGATGTTTACTAGGCTCATTTGGACCAGGGATGATACCTAATGTTAAAATATTGTTTGGTTTGAATCGTTCTTCACGTGGTAAATTACATAAAACTCCATAAATTACCCCAGTGCTATGAATTGTATAATCGAATGGTTGAAACCAGTCGATATTCATAGCTAAGCCGATATGGCTATCAAGTGTATCATTTGTAAAAAATGGCGTAGGATCATCAGGATTTATAGCGAAATTTTTCTAGATATTACCCTCGTATATGTCTGAGAAAATTCCATTTGGGACATTTCTATTTCTAGAATGCCGTAACATCACCTCAAATCCTGGCCGCTGATACATCATATAAAGTTGCTGCTTTATACTTCCAACTGGGTAAAGCTTTAATGCTCGTAATAAAGTTCCTTCATTTGTTTTTATTATCTCTGCTAATGGTTCATTACATGCCGATCGTTGTGATTCTGATCTATGATTAGGATATTCAACATATGTACACATTTTGCATGCTGGTTGATTTCCCTCTGAATAATTTTTGACTTCTAATAGATCATAAAGTTTATGACACTTCGGGCATGCAACATATTTTTTATATTTAGTTAAGAGATTTTGTTGTGGTCAGAGAAGTAAAAAACTTATTGGCTTCATTTATTTTGAAATATACAAGTATAATTCGAAGAAATTTAATTAATGTTTGGGTACCAACATCAGATACATTGAAACGTTGCTGATATTTAATTATCCATAAAATGATCCAATCATGCGAATTATCATTGAAAGTAAACGGTGGATCAAAAACTTCAGGATTGATTTCTGGTGGAATAAAATTAACAAGTTCACGGCTTGCTTGCGAAGATTCACTTGCAGAATCACTTGAAGAAGAATTACTTGAGAAAGAAGCATCATCAGGCTCTTCTTTCTGAATTACCATAATTTCATTATCATCTGATGGTTGATATATATCAAATAGCGATAATTCTTCTAAAGCTTTATCAATGTTCATCTCTTTATCATCAATGGGTGAAGGCATCTGAAATTTTGCTTTACCTGATTTTCTGGAGATTGGTGACTGTTCAATAAAATCATCTTCTAGAAATAAACTTATAGATTCAGTACTTGAGTTTGTATTATTATCTTCGTCACTAGCTGTATTATCTTTTTCGGAACTATTGTTATCCGATGCATTGTTATCCAAACCACTATTATCAGAATCACTGTTATCGAACCACTATTGTCAGAATCATTGCTATCTGAACCATTATCATCAGAATCATTGTTATCCGAACCATTATCATCAGAATCATCATTATCTGAATCTTCACGTCCTGAACTAGCACGTTTTGGAAATTCTGGCAGTGGTTCTTCTCTATGTTTATACTTTGCCGTGGACGATTGCTTGGTGATCCTACTAAATTGACCAATTTCGGGTAAGGCCATATGGGATTGCTGTGTTTGTGGATCGACATATTTTCCTTGACATTTCAGGCACTTACATACTACTTTTTTTGTTTTGTGTACATATTTTCCTGAACTCTCTTCGGATAACGACATTATTATTTTACTATTATGGTTTTTATATTGGGTAAAATGCGTATTGATTTTTTTGCAAGATTTTTGCAAGAAAATTTATGCTGCAATCGACATCTTAAATACTTTTTCGAAATAAATCAGCCCTATATATATAAACAATTCAAGAATTTATGCATATTTTAGATTTATATTACTGATCACTAATTTAATCATCTGAATTAATTTTCCTTGTAATATATAATACAGTATAAATAAAACATGGAAACGATTCATTCAATCAATTCTCTTCAGAATGCGTTTATTTTTTTCTTCCCAGAATATGTCAATTTTTTCTTTTTTTTAAAAAAAACAAAACACAAATATCTTCATACAACATTATAAAAAGCATTATACAAATATAGTAATATTATGAGTACAGAAAGACTATCGATGATACGCATAGAATTCTTCAAATATTAACTGTTTACTAAATATCTTCTCAAGAGAAAAATAGTTGAAAAACTTAAAGGTTGCATCAAGATAAACACGAAAAATTTAACAAAGTAAACTTTTATATACTAACAGTAGAAGATATAAGTAGAATTCTTAGAATACTTAGGGGCATGCCATTTATTATGTAATATTTTTTACTTAGTAGCCACCTCTACCCATGTATGGTGTAATCATTTTATCTAATACTAATTGATTAATATAATATATAGACGTGATCACTATCTCTGACCATGTATCCATGGTAAAAATTACATAATAAATGGCATGCCCCTTACAACTTAGACCGCATAAACATTTCAAATAAAACAAAACTCTTTGGAAAGTTAAAGATAAACATGTTATAACCATAACAAGAAAAAATAATCTTAATCACAAGAGCCGATATTCTACAAAATGTATATACCAAGTTTTTTACTCATATCATTGCTATAATGAACATATCTTCTCAAATGAAATCTTTTTTTTTTGAAAAAATAGTACCAATTTTCGATTATTTCGTCTAACTAAAACTATTCGCGTATCTTCCTAGAAAAAGGTAAAATTATTTTCCTTTGCGTATCTTCCTAGTCAAAAATTAATGCGTTTGTCTTTTACCTAAATATATTATAGAATTATACTACGTACGTATATAATGCATGCAACATTAAAATTTTATCCGAATACGGAAAACAATGTCAAACATTTATAATCATGCATTAGAATGCAAACAATACCGAACCCTGATAATCATGTGACAATCAGATTGGTGCATTGTCCAAGCGAAAGGTACATTATTTTAATGTAATCGTTATTTATTTAATGATATTTAAGTGATATTAATTTAATATATATATAATGTTCAATTTTCTATTCGAGTACAGAAGAATTCCAAGGAATAATGCAGAATATGTGATAATTTGGTTATTGATAATTTCTTTCGCATATCTTCCTAATGAAGTAATTTTTTAAATGATATTATAACGATATTAATATTATATTTTAATTTATTTTTATTCGAGTACATAAGAACTTCAGATCGAGTAATTATTAAGTTCGTTCGTATATCTTCCTAATGAAGTAATTTTTAAATGATATTATAGCGATATTAATATATTATTTTAATTTATTTTTATTCAAGTTCGGAAGAACCTCGGATCAAGTAATTATTAAGTTCGTTCGTATATCTTCCTAATTATCTTTTACCTAAATATATTATAGTATTATACTACGTATATAATGCATACAACATTAAAATTTTAACCGAATACGGAAAGAAGATCAAAGGAACGTGCATTAGAATGCATATAATGCTCGAGTACGAAAGAAAATCAAAGAACAATACCGAACCCTGATAATCATGTGACAATCAGATTGGTGCATTGTCCAGTATTGTCCAAGCGAAAGGTACATTATTTTAATGTAATCGTTATTTATTTAATGATATTTAAGTGATATTAATTTAATATATATATAATGTTCAATTTTCTATTCGAGTACAGAAGAATTCCAAGGAATAATGCAGAATATGTGATAATTTGGTTATTGATAATTTCTTTCGCATATCTTCCTAATGAAGTAATTTTTTAAATGATATTATAACGATATTAATATTATATTTTAATTTATTTTTATTCGAGTACATAAGAACTTCAGATCGAGTAATTATTAAGTTCGTTCGTATATCTTCCTAATGAAGTAATTTTTAAATGATATTATAGCGATATTAATATATTATTTTAATTTATTTTTATTCAAGTTCGGAAGAACCTCGGATCAAGTAATTATTAAGTTCGTTCGTATATCTTCCTAATTATCTTTTACCTAAATATATTATAGTATTATACTACGTATATAATGCATACAACATTAAAATTTTAACCGAATACGGAAAGAAGATCAAAGGAACGTGCATTAGAATGCATATAATGCTCGAGTACGAAAGAAAATCAAAGAACAATACCGAACCCTGATAATCATGTGACAATCAGATTGGTGCATTGTCCAGTATTGTCCAAGCGAAAGGTACATTATTTTAATGTAATCGTTATTTATTTAATGATATTTAAGTGATATTAATTTAATATATATATAATGTTCAATTTTCTATTCGAGTACAGAAGAATTCCAAGGAATAATGCAGAATATGTGATAATTTGGTTATTGATAATTTCTTTCGCATATCTTCCTAATGAAGTAATTTTTTAAATGATATTATAACGATATTAATATTATATTTTAATTTATTTTTATTCGAGTACATAAGAACTTCAGATCGAGTAATTATTAAGTTCGTTCGTATATCTTCCTAATGAAGTAATTTTTAAATGATATTATAGCGATATTAATATATTATTTTAATTTATTTTTATTCAAGTTCGGAAGAACCTCGGATCAAGTAATTATTAAGTTCGTTCGTATATCTTCCTAATTATCTTTTACCTAAATATATTATAGTATTATACTACGTATATAATGCATACAACATTAAAATTTTAACCGAATACGGAAAGAAGATCAAAGGAACGTGCATTAGAATGCATATAATGCTCGAGTACGAAAGAAAATCAAAGAACAATACCGAACCCTGATAATCATGTGACAATCAGATTGGTGCATTGTCCAGTATTGTCCAAGCGAAAGGTACATTATTTTAATGTAATCGTTATTTATTTAATGATATTTAAGTGATATTAATTTAATATATATATAATGTTCAATTTTCTATTCGAGTACAGAAGAATTCCAAGGAATAATGCAGAATATGTGATAATTTGGTTATTGATAATTTCTTTCGCATATCTTCCTAATGAAGTAATTTTTTAAATGATATTATAACGATATTAATATTATATTTTAATTTATTTTTATTCGAGTACATAAGAACTTCAGATCGAGTAATTATTAAGTTCGTTCGTATATCTTCCTAATGAAGTAATTTTTAAATGATATTATAGCGATATTAATATATTATTTTAATTTATTTTTATTCAAGTTCGGAAGAACCTCGGATCAAGTAATTATTAAGTTCGTTCGTATATCTTCCTAATTATCTTTTACCTAAATATATTATAGTATTATACTACGTATATAATGCATACAACATTAAAATTTTAACCGAATACGGAAAGAAGATCAAAGGAACGTGCATTAGAATGCATATAATGCTCGAGTACGAAAGAAAATCAAAGAACAATACCGAACCCTGATAATCATGTGACAATCAGATTGGTGCATTGTCCAGTATTGTCCAAGCGAAAGGTACATTATTTTAATGTAATCGTTATTTATTTAATGATATTTAAGTGATATTAATTTAATATATATATAATGTTCAATTTTCTATTCGAGTACAGAAGAATTCCAAGGAATAATGCAGAATATGTGATAATTTGGTTATTGATAATTTCTTTCGCATATCTTCCTAATGAAGTAATTTTTTAAATGATATTATAACGATATTAATATTATATTTTAATTTATTTTTATTCGAGTACATAAGAACTTCAGATCGAGTAATTATTAAGTTCGTTCGTATATCTTCCTAATGAAGTAATTTTTAAATGATATTATAGCGATATTAATATATTATTTTAATTTATTTTTATTCAAGTTCGGAAGAACCTCGGATCAAGTAATTATTAAGTTCGTTCGTATATCTTCCTAATTATCTTTTACCTAAATATATTATAGTATTATACTACGTATATAATGCATACAACATTAAAATTTTAACCGAATACGGAAAGAAGATCAAAGGAACGTGCATTAGAATGCATATAATGCTCGAGTACGAAAGAAAATCAAAGAACAATACCGAACCCTGATAATCATGTGACAATCAGATTGGTGCATTGTCCAGTATTGTCCAAGCGAAAGGTACATTATTTTAATGTAATCGTTATTTATTTAATGATATTTAAGTGATATTAATTTAATATATATATAATGTTCAATTTTCTATTCGAGTACAGAAGAATTCCAAGGAATAATGCAGAATATGTGATAATTTGGTTATTGATAATTTCTTTCGCATATCTTCCTAATGAAGTAATTTTTTAAATGATATTATAACGATATTAATATTATATTTTAATTTATTTTTATTCGAGTACATAAGAACTTCAGATCGAGTAATTATTAAGTTCGTTCGTATATCTTCCTAATGAAGTAATTTTTAAATGATATTATAGCGATATTAATATATTATTTTAATTTATTTTTATTCAAGTTCGGAAGAACCTCAGATCAAGTAATTATTAAGTTCGTTCGTATATCTTCCTAATTATCTTTTACCTAAATATATTATAGTATTATACTACGTATATAATGCATACAACATTAAAATTTTAACCGAATACGGAAAGAAGATCAAAGGAACGTGCATTAGAATGCATATAATGCTCGAGTACGAAAGAAAATCAAAGAACAATACCGAACCCTGATAATCATGTGACAATCAGATTGGTGCATTGTCCAGTATTGTCCAAGCGAAAGGTACATTATTTTAATGTAATCGTTATTTATTTAATGATATTTAAGTGATATTAATTTAATATATATATAATGTTCAATTTTCTATTCGAGTACAGAAGAATTCCAAGGAATAATGCAGAATATGTGATAATTTGGTTATTGATAATTTCTTTCGCATATCTTCCTAATGAAGTAATTTTTTAAATGATATTATAACGATATTAATATTATATTTTAATTTATTTTTATTCGAGTACATAAGAACTTCAGATCGAGTAATTATTAAGTTCGTTCGTATATCTTCCTAATGAAGTAATTTTTAAATGATATTATAGCGATATTAATATATTATTTTAATTTATTTTTATTCAAGTTCGGAAGAACCTCGGATCAAGTAATTATTAAGTTCGTTCGTATATCTTCCTAATTATCTTTTACCTAAATATATTATAGTATTATACTACGTATATAATGCATACAACATTAAAATTTTAACCGAATACGGAAAGAAGATCAAAGGAACGTGCATTAGAATGCATATAATGCTCGAGTACGAAAGAAAATCAAAGAACAATACCGAACCCTGATAATCATGTGACAATCAGATTGGTGCATTGTCCAGTATTGTCCAAGCGAAAGGTACATTATTTTAATGTAATCGTTATTTATTTAATGATATTTAAGTGATATTAATTTAATATATATATAATGTTCAATTTTCTATTCGAGTACAGAAGAATTCCAAGGAATAATGCAGAATATGTGATAATTTGGTTATTGATAATTTCTTTCGCATATCTTCCTAATGAAGTAATTTTTTAAATGATATTATAACGATATTAATATTATATTTTAATTTATTTTTATTCGAGTACATAAGAACTTCAGATCGAGTAATTATTAAGTTCGTTCGTATATCTTCCTAATGAAGTAATTTTTAAATGATATTATAGCGATATTAATATATTATTTTAATTTATTTTTATTCAAGTTCGGAAGAACCTCGGATCAAGTAATTATTAAGTTCGTTCGTATATCTTCCTAATTATCTTTTACCTAAATATATTATAGTATTATACTACGTATATAATGCATACAACATTAAAATTTTAACCGAATACGGAAAGAAGATCAAAGGAACGTGCATTAGAATGCATATAATGCTCGAGTACGAAAGAAAATCAAAGAACAATACCGAACCCTGATAATCATGTGACAATCAGATTGGTGCATTGTCCAGTATTGTCCAAGCGAAAGGTACATTATTTTAATGTAATCGTTATTTATTTAATGATATTTAAGTGATATTAATTTAATATATATATAATGTTCAATTTTCTATTCGAGTACAGAAGAATTCCAAGGAATAATGCAGAATATGTGATAATTTGGTTATTGATAATTTCTTTCGCATATCTTCCTAATGAAGTAATTTTTTAAATGATATTATAACGATATTAATATTATATTTTAATTTATTTTTATTCGAGTACATAAGAACTTCAGATCGAGTAATTATTAAGTTCGTTCGTATATCTTCCTAATGAAGTAATTTTTAAATGATATTATAGCGATATTAATATAATTTATTTTCAGCGAAAGGTAAATTAATATTATATGCAGCTTTATTAATAAATTTTAATTATCAGGAGACATAAGACAGATAATACAGATAATAGAAGATAATTACCATATAGCTATCGAACTTATAAAAAGGATGGTATCTTTCCTAGAAAATTTCGTTGTCGATTTCAATTCAATATCTCATCCTAAAATTACTTTTCGCAACTAAATCAATCCTCTTTCACCTTTTTTTTACCTTAAAATTTTTTCTCATTAATTTTTTCGATTTCAATGTACAATGGGAAAAAAGAAAAGCAACTTCTCAAGGCTGAAAGCAGCAAGATAGCGAAGAAAAGAGCATGCAAACATAAGAAGCAAAAATGTAAGATTTCAATAGGCCGATATAGTAATTTATTAATAATCAATTAATTATTAACTTTATATTTTTAGTAAACGCAAAGGTGATCGCTGCAGCAATTGCAGGAGTAATCGCCGCTGATCAAGGCAAGGGGAAGAGGAAGCAAATAGAACCTGAACCACCAGAAAGCTCTAGCTCTAGTAGTGCAGGTACTACTAGTAGTGATGATGAGAGAGGAAGATCAAGGAGAGGAAGTATCAGTAGCAGAAGAGAAGTAGTAGTTGTTCCAGCAGTAGCAGTAGCAGTAGCAGTAGCAGCAGCAGCAGCAGTAGCAGTAGTAGCAGTTCTGAGAGTAATCGTCCTCCGAGACCATTAACAAGAAAGCAATTGTCCCATCTTCGAGTAAATATATTATTGCCTTCTCATGTCTTTTATGAATAGATTTACTTAATATTTTTAATTTTTATTTTATATTATTTTTTTTGTAGGCCGAAATTAAAATCTTGATAGAAGGCGGAAAGCTATCGGCCCAAAAACCAGATCCGAACAAAAATTGGTCTTCGCAAACAAAGAATATCCGGAACAATTTAATCCTATCAATAATAAAAATTTGCTGGGATACAAACAACATTCGGGTGCTATTGAAACTATATTGAAATCATATCACAAGACGCAGAGGCGTATTTCAGCAATAAACTAAGATCCAGCCCTAAAAGTATACAATCGTGCATGCATTGGGAAAAACAGTAAGGTGAACAAGGTAATAACAATTTTTTTTCTTTGTTTCATATAAATTTTTTAATTTTTCATTTTTATTCATTTTTATAAAATAATTTAGAAAAGAAGAAGGAGGCGTAAGGCATTATCATTTTTGATGAGTGCTGGAAATAAGGGTATTGGTCTGTACTCACAGGAAGATTTGGAACAGTTTACGACAAGTCAAGGCGGAAACGCTATCATTCTGCGGAAGAATGGGTAAAAGATGAGGAAGCGACTGAAAGGGACAGAAGGGATGGGCAAGAAATAAAAAAATTAATATGCGTAAAAAAATGGTGGCGCAGACCTCATGTAAGTCAAATATATTATAGTAATGCTAAGTTACAATTAAATTAATAATGTATCGTCCTAATACAATACGTATTATTTAGTTGAAACAGCTATTTCATAAAAGGATCGATCCGGTTGTGAAACAGCTGCAGCCTAAGAACAATAGAATGATTCCATGCCATTATGGTGAGAAGATTGATAGGGAAGATGTACCACCACCAGATTGTCCAAGTTGGGCATTATCTGCTAAAGCCCGAGAACTATATAATATCCCAGATCCTGACTTTGATCCCAAACTATTAAGTGGGCAAGAAAATTCACAAAAAAAAAGAAAAAAAAAGGTGGTGATAGGCACAAGAAACGAAAGAGAAGTCATATGGCTGAGACAAAAACTGAAGAACAAGCAAGTGAAACAGGTGTAAAAGGGAAAGAGTGGACGATGATGATAAAGTTGTATTATATAAAAGAAGAAAACCTAGAAGATCAGCAGCATCCTCAAAAGCACCAATACTAAAATCAGCAACATCCAAATCAGTAACACACTCAAAAGCACCAACACTCACATCATCAAAACCGGCAATACCCATATCATCAAAACTGCCAACACCCACATCATCAAAACCAGAAACACCCACATCATCAAAACCGGAAACACCCACATCATCAAAAACACCTATAACATCAGAAAAAACAACTAAAACATTAGAAACAACAACAGCTACAAATGAACCATCATTATCAACGGAAGCAATAGCAGTAGCAGAAGCCTTAATATCAAAAATACCACCAACCTTATCAATGTCAGCAGCCTCCTCAACATCAACACTGGTACCACCAGCAAAATAACATTACAATTCGCCCGAGGCTCTGCAAAAAAACTAAGTAAACTGCCGTCAGAAAATGATGCGTTAGTATTTATAGATAAAGGAGTTGAAGCTGAGGATAGAGGTGACAATGGAGGTGAGGATAGAGGTGAGGATGAAAATGAAAGTGAAGGTGAAAGTGTGGTTAGTGCAGAAGCTAGTAAAAAAGTGGAAAAAGGAAAATGAAAATTGGAAGATTATGAGGACAATGAAGGTGAAGGTTGGGTTGAAAGTAAAAAAAGGAAAAAGGAATGCAAAAAAGTAAGATGATAAAAAGAAAGCGAAAAGATCGAAAAGAAGATGATAAATTAGATTTTTTTTAGATTTATTTGTTATTGTGTTTTTTAATTTTAAAATAGTGTTTTTATCGGAATATAATAAAATTTAATATATAATTAGTAAAATAATATAAATATCAGCCAATCTGCCAATGTGTATATAAATGTAATCAGTAAACAGTTAAATAGCAAAATTATTGTACAAATATCATCAACTATTGGCTTCGGTGATAGCAGACCGATAGACTATAGACTCAAATATTCGGTTTAAACCTAAAACCTATCGGTCTGCTATCACCAAAGGCGATATTTTATTAATAATAAAAAAGAAGATATATAATATCGGTAAAATATACTTTAAATTTTAGGAACTGATTACTATGAATTTTATAATATATAACTAATCATATTAAAAATCGCTAATTATCAGCCAAATATTATTCAATATAGGCCAAATATTATTCAATATTGGCCAAATATTATTCAATATCGGCCAAATATTATTCAATATTGGCCAAATATTATTCAAATATCAGTCAAATATTATTCTAAAGAATAAAGAAGATATGTTAAAGACTAAATAATCATTAAAAAATATAACCAATATATCAGTACAATATCGTATAAATTATGAAAAAAAATTGTAAAATAGCCGATACAATATCTTCTTATGATTTATCTAATTGTGAATTTATCACCAAAATATCAATCTAAATATCTGCCTTGTATCTTCTTTATAATTTCACTAATCTTCATATGGATATATGAGTATTTTTTACCGACTTATAACCAATATGTAACAAATTTTCTTAAATTAGCTGCCTATCGGCCTATTTTGATCCCCTATCAATCTGCATCATATCGGCTGCAATCTTCATAGGCAATTTTTAGATGATATTAGGGTAATATTTTTGATTTCGACCAGTGTAGAAATCTTTCTTGTAGCTCATAATTATCTGAATTGGCTACTATATTATCTATTTTTCAATAAGCCTTAAAGCATCATTAGCATCATTATAGTATTTTACAAGTTTAGTACATAGTTAGAATTTTTGGTTTTATCAGATCTTTTATACAAATATCTACCATTTTGTTGAAAGCATTTTGAGCAAATATAATGCGCACAATAGCAAGAAGATAATTATTTTGTAAGATATCATTTAGAAATTCCAAAACATCAATGCGAAGTACTTGAATATTTTGTCCATAAATACTTAGTACAACTATTGCTACAGTTAAAAACATTTTTTATTACAAAAAATACAAATACAAAAATCAACAATACATTTATTGACTGAATATGATTTTTCATGAGTATTAAGTTGGTTCTCAGGTATCCCACTTTAACTCTTAAATCTCCCGGTTATGATTAGAAAATTATGGTTTAAAATGATTTATTTTAAAAACAATATTAAGTGACTTTATCATATGTTATGATAATTTCAAAATAAAACCATGGTTGAAGCTGAAATCCATCAAATATAGTAGTTTCAGTTTTAGCCGTCATCAGTTATAATCACCAAAGTCACAAATTAAAATTATCAAAAATTATTAAAAAATGCCTTTTATCATTCCTATTCACATAATAATTTTATCTCTTCAGAATCAGAAATATCTCCGTTTCAAATACGTCACATTCTGAGCACTAATTACCATAATTTATAATTTTTGATATGCCAAGAAATTCTAACACAGGATCACTAATTTCGAATACTGAAATCGACATTTTTAATACCAAAAAAACTTATTTTAGATCAAAATTTGTGAGCTACAGCCCAAAATTTAATTATTAGAAGAATGGAGTTGAGGCAATTTTATTGACGGTGTTAATGGTAGCACGTGACTTAGACGACGCATGAAGATCCGAAGAATCGTAATGAAAAAAAAAAGAAAAAATCTGATACTGCCCCGTGAAGATGCTGGCCCCGCAAGCCGCAAGGACTAGACCCTCTGCATACTTGAATCGGTCAAGGACTGCATTAAATTGTGAAGAGTTCGTTATCGATATTGCACCAGAACTTCTATGAAGAAAAGGGAGAAGAAGCCTGCCATTTGTTCACACGATAAATCTCAATAAGATTATACCGTAAGGGGTTATAATACAAAAGTGATGCGTATTGTCGGAGATTAAACCAAATTGGGTGTGCGACTAATTCGGTAAAGCGTGTGGCCATATCGTTAAAATCTCATAATAATAAACGGATCAATCACTATTGATGTAAGAGTAGTGGTTGGTTATAACTTAAGATAGAAAGCGATTAAAATCTCAATGAAATCGATTGTAAACTCTTATAGTGTGATAGATTTAGATCTAAAAAGTTCGATCTTGACTCGACATGTAATTTATTATAATTAAGATTAGTTTTTGACCTTCATGTAAAAAGAACGTTGCTTGTATAATAAAAATAAAGTTATTCGTTCTTTTGATCCCACAATATACTCGATACGCCTTTGCCTTGCCAAATCGTATCGCCTCCCACCATGTTTTTGGTGGAACAGTAACACATCAAACAATGCAACTAGATCCAAAATTGGACAGAATTCCAAGAATTCAGTATTTGCATACTGTATTACACAGATTTAGGGTTTTAGGCACAGGGTACGGACACGCCCATTAGGGCATGCCTTAACTCAGAACAAATTTGTAATAGATAGCATATTTTAACTTAGGGCCTAATTTTTTTTTACCTGTGCCTTGAACCTTAATCAGATTGCATTCTTATATGATGGGTCACATTATCTAACACAATGCCATTGATTAAATCATTCTATTGTTCCAAATACAACAGTTTCCATGTTTCACATATTGTTTTACTATTATTTCAATGACAATTTTTTTTAATCACATTACTGTACAAAATTTCGTTTATCACACGAACCAAGTGCATCTAAGATAACATAATGATATTGTGACAACAAATTTGACCGGAATTATTTTCTTTGAATTCTGTTCGTATGTAGAAGAAAAAAATTTAGTTAGGTAACTTTCATGATATCGTTAGTATATTTCAGATGTTAGAAATAATTGAGCATTCTGCATGAACGTAATAAGTTTTAACCATCAACAATATAATTGGGCATTCCGAGATTTACGTTATAGTATACTGCACTTGTTTCAAAACCTGGACAAATCCCAAAAAAATTGGCCATTTACAAAAAAAAAAAAAACGGTAAATTAACAAATACAGTATTGATATTTTGCGAATATATATAATTATATGGGCTAGGAGCTAGAAAAAAGGGACCAAATTGACAATTTTTCAAAAGTCTTATTTTACATAAATCAATTTAGAATCACTTTTTATTTAACATACAAAAATAGTTGCATTAATAAAATTTTGCAGTATAGCCCTTTAAAGATCATTTTTCTTATAATCTATTATAAGATTTACAATACAAAAATTGATTTTCCGAAGATCTTTTTGCTTTATCAATTTGGTCCCTTTCTCAGTACCTAGCACATATATATATATATATACCCTATTTGTTTAAATATAGATACATAACAAGCTTTTTGATAAAATAGTTTTGATTTAGGCAGCAAAATATAATAAATATATAATAAATTATAAGGGAGGGCCGGATATAATGACGCAGGGGCTTCAGAAACTTGAAATTCCTAATGCGCAGTAACTGCATTTACTGTGCATTAAGGAATTCAGGTTTCTGCTAAGGGGTATTATGACACACATATGCTTTGTGACGATATACTGCTATACATTGATCAGAATTAAGAGATTTAAGTACCATTTGATTCATTTTACTGAGACGAATTGAATGATATAAAAATCAACCAATTCTGATCAAGAGTTGAGGAAATTTAGATATTATGGTGTGATATTACACTATTTTCTCCTTTTCCCATTTGCAGGAAAGAGATCAACGAAGTACCAAATATAAAAAAGAATTATCTTAACGCAGTATGAAAATGGTTTGAAAGTTCTAGATATCAAGTTTTTTAAAAAATATATATATATTTTTGGCTAGTCGATAGGCTAGTCGATAGATATTAAGTCGAATATTTATTTCAAGCAATTTAGAAATAAATATTTTTCTTGTGACATTTTATTATTAGTAATCTTAGGTGCATCAGACTTTCTCTTATATTGGAACAAAAAAACGTTCTTATAAAGTATCCATTAACCTTTTCCAGTGCATTTAACTAATATAGTTAAGTTAGTATAAACGAATCACAAAGATGCATTGCTATTAATACTCATATTTCATTATAAAACTAAATATTTATAGATTCCTTTTTTTTTTTTTTAAAGTACCTCATATATAGAGATTATTTAAGCAAAATATGCATATTTTAAATAATCATAGTAATCTCTACTTAAGGTCACGTCACTTAAAAAAAAAAAAGACACGTATATTTTTTGACTTTTGTAAATTATGCGTGCAATATGCGATTTGCTGATGATTAAAAATAAAAAATGTGATTTACTTAAGCAAATATTAATAATAATGCAATTTTTTTAAAAAAAAAAATGCAATTTTTTAAATATTGCGCTCAGCTGACAAAATAATGAATCGTTTATAATTTATTTATTAAATTTTAAAAAACTGCGCTCAATTTAATAAAAAACAAAATCTACACGTAAGTTTGTTATCCGCTCTATAAAAATCATCACTAAATTCAAGCGCATTACTGTTTAATATAATCCTTTTTGGATTCATTTCAAAAAATACTAAATTTTTTTTTCTTTAAAGACTTATCTATATTATTTTACGGTTTATTACTACATTTTTCTTACACTTTAACATAATACTAAAAAGTTATTTAATTTATCGCATTTTATACTAAATAATACAGGATATATTTCATTTTACCGACAATCAATTCATCGATGTCCTATTTCACCGACAAGTTTATTTCACCGACAAATTATTTTATCGACAGCGACAAGTTTTTCACTATCTTTAATTCTAAACCAGACCCTAACGACAATGATCAGAATTACTATGTCAGTGAAATCAGTGAAATAGACTGTCGGTGAAATGATTATCGGTGAAATAAATTTGAAATTGATTGTCGGTAAATTGATTGTCGATGAAGTTATTGTCGGCAAAAAGCGACCACCGAAAAATGCATATATTTATTAATAATTCATTTCACACTTTAATATGCATTTACATATATATTTTAAAAATTATATAAATTATTTCTATTTTAAAATACTATATAATAAAATTATTTCTACTTATTACATACTAAAAATTAATATAATCCGCACTTTAATAGACTACTAAATTATCATCTCGTTCGGCTCTATTATTAATCGATTTTTTATAATATTCAAATATACTGGCTAAATAAAGCTGATGATACTTTATTGCGAATATACAGTACATGTAAGATTGATATGATATTGATAATGTAAAATTGTTTAATCACATTAAACCCTCTATATTGTCATCATATGATACCATATATAAATATGGAAAATCTATTTAAAGTCACACGATATATATCTTTAGCCACTAACTAACCAATTTATGGAATCTTTTAGTTTGTATTGTATATAATAATATAATGAAAATTATATATTGGGTGACTTTAATCCGATTGAAAATAAATTTCCCTATAAATATAAGTATCTATCTTTTTTTTCAGTTTTACTTGATCGGTCTTCGCTCTAAATTTCGTTATCTAAATGCCTCGCTTAAAATCCTCCCGTTATTCTGCAAATCATCGGTATTATGTAAGGCACCGGGAGCGCATTCTACAGCGTCGTCGCGACCGTATTCAGTCGTTAATTTCGAGCTCACCTTTACTTCCTACAATTAACAACTACCATCTATCACTCCCTCCTATTAATGATATTTATTTGTCACTTCCTTCTATCGATAATCTTTCCCTGACACTTCCTCCTATCGATAAATTTTTGCCATGATCATCCTAGTAAAATTAACTATAAATTCGTTCATTTCATTTCTGGATGACATTCGTCAATATTATTTTGATTATTCTGAATAACAATAGATTGATGCTGGCATCAAGAGCATACGACGACTGCTGAATCAGTACTTTATTAGGCCGAACAATTCAATTTCGTTAATAGAGAGAATTCGATATTCGCATAGTGGATTCTTTATTTCCGACTTAAAATTTTTTTCGTATAAAGTATTTCGACAATCCTTTATTTATATTCGAAAATGGCAAAATATTCAATTTAGCAAAATCTATGATTATATGAATTTCATGATACTTTATAACGACATTACATCGATATTACTACGACATTACGTGTTAAAAACCTCGAAATAAATATTCTTAAGATCGAATTTTTTATTTATCTATATTTAAAGTTGAATGAATTTCATCAAATGCTTAACAACTGACAGTTTTGTACCATTGCATTTTATAAAATACCTCAAAATCTGAACGTTTTATGACTACTAACATGTAATACTCATTTTTAACTGTAAGTACATTACTAGATATAAATTTTTATCTCTAATATGGCGTGTCAAAATTGATAGATAGTGGATTAGACGCGTTATCTATTTAGATCAGAGGCCCAAAATTATTTTTATTGATTGATTACACGTAATTTGGTAACCAAAATATAAATTTAGGGTCCAAATACTTTGGATTGGTTGACCAAATTTTAGGTTAATTTTACAAATGCGCCGTAATACTTTTTTTATTAAACCGCTGTCTGCCCAAGGAAAAACGCATTTTTATAAGGCATTCATGCAATGTAGCTGACCAGTTAATTTATGCATTATACATACATTACCAATTATACTCGTTAATAACCACAATTTTAAAATATATTAAAAAAATTGCAATTTTTCCAAATTTCGTATTTAATATGCGCCTGATCAGATGTAACATAATACAACCTACATATTGCATCAATATTGATATACTTAAGAATTTTTTTTCAAATGTTGCATGAAAGTTTGCCTATGATGCCATACTTATTTTTAAGACCCTGACAAAACTTTTTTTCAATGACTCGTCTGACGAACCCTTGGCGATTAATGAAACTTTTGACAAATCTTACAAATCAATTCAATTAATAAAATGAAGAACTTTCTTTCAATAAGCTCCTTTATAATAAATTCTTTCTCAAATGATTGTTATTTCTTTAAAACGAAGTCTTCTTTTTTTCCGTCAGCAAATCGATACTCAAGAGAGATTTCAGGGAGGTTGAGTAATAATACTTAGCAGAAACTAAATTCCATAATGCGCAGTAACTGCATAGTTACTATATAGTAATTATATAATTGCTATTAAATTTAATGGTAACTGAATAGTTATTATGCAGTTACTGCTCATTAAGGAATCTCAAGTTTCTGTAAAGTAGGTAAATGTGTCAAAAAGGAAATGAGCAGATGATGAGAAGATAATGCAACCAGAAACAATTGACCTTTATGGACAGATTTGTTTATATTTGTGAAAAAATATCATATGCTTCATCGATTGTCACCATCTCGTTATTTCCGTAGGATTCGACATTCATCAATTTTGTTCTTCGTCATAGGCTTTGCCATTCATCAATCTCATTATTCGCCATAGGTTCGTCATTCACCAATGACAAATGACGAATCATTCGTAGATATCATTAATGTGAATATCTGGAACATTTATAACATTCCTTTAAATATTGTCATTTAATTTTTAATGGTAATTAGTCACTTATTTAATGATTAGGATGACTTTAATAGTTATGAAGTGTGAATTAGTTGTTTCAAAAGTCTGAATTTATGTCTGAGTGTTCTTTAAAAACTTTGCCCAGATATTATATATTAATATTACCAAAGAATTAAATTAAATGCGTTTTTTTTAAAAAAAAAAAATAAAAGAAAGTTGAATAAAATTTAACAACCTTTTATTCAAATAACTCTAATATAAACAGCGTCACATGACGTCCCATGAACCAAGGGTTAAATAAGAAAAAAAATAACTTTATGTAACCTAATATGAATCACTTTTGAATAGGAATTAACATTAGGCTTTGATCAATATTTTGACGATATTTTATTATTTTATCGATTTTGATGAAACCTAGTACAAGCAAATCTGAGATATTGCCACGTAAAGTGAAAATATGAAACATTAAGCTAGATTATATATATATCTAGTAATGTTATTAAAACTTTCGAACAATGACCCGAATTAAATCCGAATTAGGTTTGATTCAGATCAAAATTCGAAATTACAAACCTGGGCATTATTTTTCGATTTTGAATTTTTTTTTATAATATTCATTAAAATCATTATTCTAATACAATATAAATATTTCAGATAAAATTTGCAAATTATGATATTGAATATAAAGCTTCTATTACCTAAAGTTTGTATATAACTCATAACTCAACTAGCCTTTGTTATTCAACATTTAGTCATTTTATACTAAAAGTCTTTTTAATTTTAATCAAATGTCGAATTTGATTAACTCTGATTTATCGTTGTGCAAGAGCACACGTTCTTATAATATGTCTTAAAATAATTACTTTAATTGCTATCAAATCATAATTTAATTCAAGAATAAAATCAGTTTAGTCAGCTAAAATTAGTCAACTAAGGAGTTCTCAAGCGTCTCCCTCAAAGTGTTTAGCGAACGATCTGATTGGCTGAAAAAATTGTTCGTAATTATTATACGGGAGGGTGAAACCTGAGTTTTTTAGGTTACGTCTTTGATACAGATCTGTACTTAATTGAGGTTAGGGTACTATTTTAGGATGGTTAGATGGTGAGCTGCATCAATAACGTAACCTAAAAAAACTCAGGTTTCACCCTGTCGTCTTATTATTTAGGTCAAAAAAAAAAACCTGGAGCTTACCGCTCATTTGTTTTTCATAGAGCTGCTCTGATTGGCTAAAATTTAAAATCCGCATTTATAATGAATTTTTAATCATTGTTCTTCGAGTAACAATTAATCATAATAATTTGAACAACATCTCTATCACAAGCTAATCACATTGAGGGTGTTGCTTTAAGATCACCCTAAATCAATTAATGACTAAGCAGCGTACAAATTTCCGGGGAATATGTTTTTTTTTTCAATTAAATTGGCTTAATTAAACGGACGTCCCCGGTGTTTATGCACTGGCCAGAATTACAAATTAATATTTGTAATTGTTTTTTTTTTTCTTTTTTTTTTGACAGTTTTGCCAAAAAATCGATATAATGGTTAAGTTTAGAGACAATTACCTTATTCCGTTTACTAAAATATCTTAGGTGATACGTATGCGCCAATCTGAGTACTTTCATAGATAAGATAACACCAATTGTTTTGCACAGATTATAAATAAATACAGAAATAAATAAAAGCAAAGATTACGCCAAATAATCGACAAAATATACAAGTGTGACATCTTGTGACCTAATCGTGTAACATATGCGGCGAGTTTTTTTGCGCATTTAAAGTAATATGGCACTTTTGTTGGTTTTTTATAATGAACCTTTATTTACAGTTAATGCATCATTACGTGATTCTTGTATTATTTGAATTCGTGCGTTTTCTAATTTCCCCAAGTTTCGATCAGAGAGCAAGATCAGGTATAACGTGACGATCAATATAACAATCACTTTTTTTCGCAAAGTCACATCTATCTTAAAAATTCGTCTAAGAAACCACCTTTGGCGTACTAACAAAAAGTATTCCTTGCGAAATTTTGGTATAATACTCTCTTCTAGCCCTAACCCAAATCCTAACGAGATGTGATCGAAATGTGACATGTAAATTGTTGCAGCCAATAGAATTTGAGGAAATTAGTAAATCAATTCGGGATCTCTAAATTATTTGGGAGCCGGACAAAATCCCGACAAACAAAATAAGAATCCCGAAAAGTTAGCCCGAATTAGGTTAGCGTTAGCTTAATTCTGGTTAATTTTTTTCGGGATTTCGTTCTTCGGGATTATGTTTTCGAGATTTAGAATCAAACCCAATTATTAATTTGTGTTTCTATTTGTTGTAATTCAATTAAAATGGCTACAGAAAAGACAAATGCTTTTTCGATATTTTATTTAATTTAGTGTACCCTTTTAAGAATGAAATTTAATTCGAATGATTCGTGCCCTGAATTATTGAATAGTTTACATCTAATTGGAATTCTATTAATAGAATATCAAAATATACTGTGGCTTTTTACGGAATAAAAGGCACAATTTCTTTAATAGAATTTCAAATTCTATATTTGCAACAAATATTACAATATTTTGAATAAACCTTTTATTCACATTAGTGATACAAATCGATGAAAATTTTTCAATCGATTAATTGATAGATCATTTTACTCATTATATTCAATTAATCAATTAGTTGACCAATCGATTAATAGATTAATCAACTAATCGATAATCGATTAGTCAAATAAAATAAAATAAAATGAATAAATTTAGTAGAATACACGTAAATTAAGGTGATATTCTTAAATGAAGTTGATTAATCAACCGATAATTAATCAACTAATCGATTGTCCAACTAGTCAATTATCATTATCAATTTGTTGAACAATCGATTAATCGATTGTCCAACTAGTCAATTATCATTATCATTTTGTTGAACAATCGATTAATCAATTGGTCGATTAATCAACTAAGTTGGGTTTTTAGAATTCAAATCGATTAGTTGTCAACTTTACAATTAATCGATTTAATTCATATACGGTAAACATTTTAAGTGAATTAAGGTAGTTGCAGTCCCAAAACTCGCGTTACATACTAAATTTTGGTGTTCATTTCTGTGTATTTGAGTTGTCCTCTGAATTTGTCAACAAGGATTATTCAATATAATTGGCATAAACTGTGAAGTTGCCTTAATCTTATCAAATCCACTAAGAGACTGACAAATATTAGATAGCTATATGCTCTAGGTAATACTCATTCGACATTGCAATTTAATGAGCCACATTGATATGTCGTACCAATTGCATTATGAATTAGATTACCAGTTTAAAATTTGATTAGTTGACCCAAAGCGCTTTTTGCTATAGTGACGATCATCAGTCGATCAATTATAAGTCGATCATAAATAATGTAGCAATTCAGGATGAATTTACAATTTATTTAGAACTATATTTTTTGTTGACACGAAATTTATTTAAATTATTATACTTCATTATTTTCTCATTTTTATGACAGAATCACTTCATAATAATTTTTTTTACACCAAAAATCAAAACTATTTATTTAATAATTTTCTTTTTACTATTTGGTGTAGCTATCCCAAGAATTAATTACGTCATAATTCATTCTAGGATGAACAAATAAGATTCATATGAGTTTGATATAAATTTCCTCTCAAATTACCTGATTCTTTTCCCAGAGATCTTACTTACTTGAAACTTATCCAGAAAAGTTTCTATAATTGCATCAACTTATACTTCAGTGTTCAATGGGGTTAAGGTTAGAGAATTGGGTCAATCAAAAACTTAAATTTTGTTTGTTCTAATCAATATTTGGTCAAGGTTTCAACATAAGTATATATAACATTTTGTTAAAAAATAATGTTCTTAAATTCAAATCTTGATCTTTAATAGTGCTTAAAAACATTTGTTAGTATAACTTGTTATCTATTATGTCATTAATATTGCAGAAGCTACTAACACTATAAGAGATAAAACAATTCTAAATTATCATTAAACCACTTTTAAATTTTACTGTAGGTTTAATTTTAATAGTATTGCTTATTATCTAAACCAAAATTTGAAACTTTAACTCATTAAATAACCCAAAAATTTGAAACTTTAACTCATTAAATAAACCAAAAATTTGAAACTTTAACCCATTAAACCATATGGGATCTTTGCTAGGAAAATCACCCTTCGAGATTTTCCGATCGGGCAAATTCGGACCAACTTAGACCAGAATATCGGTTCTTTTTACATGTAAATCAGTATTTACTTTATTGATTCTATAGTTTATTAAATAAACTATAGAATCAATAAAATAATGGCTGATTTACATGTAAATAAGAACCGATATTCTGGTCTAAGTTGGTCCGAATTTGCCAGATCGGAAAATCTCGAAGGGTGATTTTCCTAGCAAAGATCCCATATTATTTTAAATTAATGTTTAACTTTAAAATTGCTAAACTATTAAATTATTATTATAAATTTTGAATTTACAATTCAGTATTACTTTAAAAAAATAGTTTAAATGTGCAAAAAATATAAAATTAAATTATTAAATTGTTTAATTTTATATAAAATTAAATTTGTACAGTAGTAAAGCACCAGCAATTTATAATTCGGTTGGATTGTTTATTTACTAAAAGTATTAATTTTTCTAAATTTTCAAATAAATATTTTATTAATAACTTTTTATTTTGTTTATACAAAAATTGTAAAAAAATATAATAAAATTATATATTTTTTTTTGTAGCATATTTTAATAATGCAATAGTAATTTTGGGACTTTTATATATGATTATATTTTTTGTTTAATATTATAATATCTCGTGCAGAATTGAACAATTTTGGCTCCATTCGATTCGTCTTGATGTTACGAATTGAATGGTGCCGATTCTAATCACTAGAGCACGTGATGTAGCCCATAATTAGTATACCTACTGTACGTACTGTCACGGTTAAAATTTTAACCCGTGACTTATACACAATTCGGAAGGTCCATCCAGCCACATGGAATAACAGGGTTGTGGCGGAGGCTTAGAGATAATGTTTATTCCCAGAGTTGTTTGTATGCACTAGTCATCTTGGCTTGTACGGATGACGTAGAGAGGCTTTCTTTATTTTGGAGCATTAATGCTCGCGGCCCGCAAACAGCGTTGTGAGTACAAGAAATCGCGAGAGAAGTTAAAAGCGCAGTATTTCTTAATAACTCAGAAAGTATTTAAAGCCTGAGTTTTCGCGCTACTACGATTTATTCAGACTTGTCTCAGAATATGATTTAGATTAGAATGACTTGATTAAATAGGTTTAATAATAATCAGATTTTAGTTTATTTTATCCTTTCTTATTTTATCGTTACATTGTATTAGTGTAGTCTTTATTAATATTATCATAATAAATTACCCCTCCTCGATGTTTAATTAATTACATCATATACGTCTTATTTAAATCAATCACGTAGATTGATTAAATTAAGTGATAACCCGACCCTGATAAATTAATTCCCGTGACATCATATACGTATACGATCGATATAAATTTAAACCAAGTGAATCATCGGAGCTAAATTGGACCGATATCCATTATTGCTCTCCCAACCGATGGTCACAGTACTAAAATTTTTCAGGTCATATAAATGGCA
Organism: Gigaspora rosea; assembly: GCA_003550325.1. Classification (NCBI taxonomy): domain Eukaryota; kingdom Fungi; phylum Glomeromycota; class Glomeromycetes; order Diversisporales; family Gigasporaceae; genus Gigaspora; species Gigaspora rosea. Next base: position 1,117,169 of record QKWP01000001.1, on the reverse strand, counting down.
CATCACTACCCAATTACGTGCATGTCAATTTTTGGGCCAGTCAATTTATATATTATACCAGTACGATCACGTTTCTTGTGTAACAAGGAATGTGGAGGGATGGTTTCCGTTCAACTTTTTTGATGTTCGCTATGCTGATTTTTGAAGAATCCTTTTTTAGTATAGGTAATGGTTTTCATTTTTCTAAATCAGGCAGGGTTATGGTGATTCTGACGACACGGGATGACAACACGTGCATGTGTTATGTATATTAAACAATGGTGTGGGAAATATTTTCGTAATTGTGTGTAAATATGTTGTAATCTGTGGATTATGTACTGTACTTGTCAAAAATGACATTTATATGTTGTAATTGACTAATAGTATGAGAAATTATGCCTGTTTAATATTGCTAATTGTATTCCTAATAAGGGAGTTATGTAATCGATGTTCGATTGTAATCAGTTATCGATACTGTTAAAATGTTTTTTGGCACTTTGCCGTATTTGAATTGCTATATCCAAAAACCGTGATCAGACCATGAGAAAATTTAAAATATGATCAGTTATGACGATTCAATGTCGTAATAGATTCGTCATAATTCATAATGATTTATCACTATGAATTAATAATAAAAAATTGACTTTTGACTGTTACGCACGTTTTGTATTTTTTTTGATATTTAAAAAATCAACTTCCGTTCGTCGTGCGCACATTGTATCTTTGAGATATGGACAACATTAATAACATGCGTTAGTGAGTCGCATACTGTGTATCGCCAGAATGGTGGGTTTATAACGGCAAATCATGATAGAAGCTATAATAATTCCAATGCGAACTAACTCACCCTAACCACATATTGTGATTATTAGAATAGCGAGCAAGTTTTGTAATTTACAGTAATTCTTGATAGAAGCCACAATAATTTCTTTGCAAACTCAACCTTAAAACTTATTATATACCGAGTAAGTTTGTAATAGAATTTTTATAGTAATTTATTACGATAAAATTTCAGGTTATTGTATAACAAGACACTAACAAAATAAATACGTATGTCTGTGCGTAGCGCAAATTTTAAATACTGCCGGGCACAGTATATATAATGCGTTTTAATGGTACGTTGTGGAAGTGGTGATAATCAGTTAACAGATAAAATACTACAACAACACCACTATCTCTTTATTATCCACAGGATCATCCTCCACGCTTTTCTTTATCCAGTCATTAACTCCGTCAATTTTCTTTTCACCTCTACCCTTTATTTCATTATACTCAAATTTATCCACCTTAATCCTCATGTTGATTATGCCCATTTTATCTCTTTCAATTACCCTCGCCGCTTCATCATTACCAGCAAAATGTCCATCACGGCGAAATATTTCATCAGGAGATTCATATTCGTGATGGTAGGTATATCTTATATTTTCATCACGTATTTCTTTGACATTTCTCATTCCAATACTATCGATTATAGCTCTACCGTCGGGAGCTTTATCCCATTATCAGCATTTTCGACTCCAACAACAGGTATGTAGTGTCCCTTAATTTCTGTTTTTCCTATTTCAACATTATTTAACTTATCATTTTTAATTAACGCTTTGCCGCTTCTTCTGTAAACTCATCCATCTCACAACCACTACGATCAAACTCTTTATCGCACCTCCTTTCCACCATAAATTCATCGTGTCTGGATACTTTTAAATCCGATTCAATCGCAAACGATTTCCTTTCAACGTAATCTTTGCTTCGATTAGAAATCGGTCACATCAGTACTATCAGACACAGCAGGTATGTTGTATTCATTAAACACCGTCTTTCTTGTTTCAATATCGACATCAATTAATTTACTATCATTCAATCCCTTTTTCATACGACCACCACTATCATCACCTTGATACCTGGCTCCAAGATCAAACCCCTCCTTCGACTTCTCTTGTATTAATGTATTCACTATTCCATCCATTTCACGAGCTCCGTTATCCTTCGAAATCATCGTCATACTTCACACATTCAGCTCCAGGTATGTTTGCTTTTTCTGTTTGTCCACCCATATTTACATTACTTTCTCTAATCTCTTCAATTGATTTTTCATTATTATCGTCATTTCGATGCTTACTTCCAAGATCAGGTAGGAAATTTCCTTCAAAATCGACTATATCATCACCAGCAGACACTACTGGTATGTTCTCTTTTTCAATATTTGCCAGCTCGCTTTCATTATTACTTTGCATATTTAAATCAGTATTATTAATACTGTTTATTCCGCTATCCTTATTAAATTTAGCAACACGACTTTATCATCAGATTTTATCAGAATAGTCTTAATGTTGATTTCTTTATAAGATACGTTGGATATTGCAACATTCTTATCAATTATTTTTCCCTTATCGAATACTACCGTAGTGCACTGACTAAAGTACCCCGGGTCTAATGCAATCTAACCAAAAAAAAACTTATAAAATACCCGTGGGTCTCTTGATCGGTAACAGGTATCTTGCTAAGGGGGGTATTTTGCTAGGGGGGGTATTTTGTGTGAGGGGTATTATACACGACATATTTTAAGTAATACAAGCCAGTATAAAAGAAGATCAATGAACTTTCACGTACATACGTACATCTTTCCTTAAATTTCTTTATTAACTACTGGAACAAAGTAAAGAAATATTACCGCTAGCGACCCTTGGGTCCAAATTAAAAAAAAAAAATAAATAAAAAAACATATAAAAAAAAAAATAAAATAAAAAAATAAAAAAAAAACTACCGAAACCGAAGTATTTTGCAAAAGAAGCAACATATTAGTGGAGGCTCTCTGCAGTAACTCTACCACCAGCAATTACCGGTAAACCAACCACTGGACCAACACAAACTACCGTGTATACAAGAAATAAAATGGCCCGCGGAAACTTTAAAGCTCGACGTGCTCGAGTGACAAAAAAGAATAAAAGAGCATGGTCAGCACGCGAAAAACTAATGATAATTGCCTACTATGAAAAAGGTCATAGTAAACATTCAACTGCTAATGAATTTGGGATAGAAAGAAAGCAGCTTACGGATTGGATAAGCAAAAAATCCGACCTTCTCAAAGTTGCGCCTTATGTTCAAAAGTTATCATCTGGGGCCCGGCCGAAATATCCTGAACTTGAAGCCGAAGTATTTGAATGGTTTCGGGAAGCTCGATCTCAGCAAAAAACTGTAAGCCGGCATATGATTCAAGCCAAGGCTCGCACATTGTGTGCTACATCTCGTTATCAAGAAAAATATGGAGGAATACAAAATAATAAATTTTCACAAAAATGGGTAGACGGATTTATGTCTAGAAATAATTTGGTAAATCGAAGACGGACTACCGTTGCTCAACGTCTTCCTGAGAGTTATATCGAGGATCAAAACGAGTTTTTGTCTCTTGTACTTTTTAAGCGGCGTAGATATGAATATCCTTTATCTTTAATCGGCAACATGGATGAAACTGCTGTGTCTTTTAGTATGTCAAGTAATACCACAATTGAAGAACGAGGCACTAAAACTATATCAATTCTATCAACTGGGCATGAACGTTCGAATTTTACTGTTGTTCTCGCCTGTATGGCCGATGGTACTAAATTACCACCTCTAATTATCTTTAAATTAGTTAAAGTACCTCGTGAGAATTTTCCTAATGGTGTTATTGTACGTGCAAACCCTTCAGGATGGATGAACGAAAATGAGATGTTATGGTAGGTAAAAATTAAACGATTATAATGTATGCTACGGTTGAGCTAAAGTTTATTTAATTATTTTGTATCTTTAGGTGGGTAGAAAATGTTTGGACCCGACGAGCACAATGTAGAAATAATCCGCGTTCTTTATTAGCTTTGGATTCGTTTACTGGCCACAAAACAGACCTTGTAAAACGGCGTTTTTTGGAGAAAAATACTGACTTGGCTTTAATTCCTAAAGGTTTAACATCTCGCTTACAACCTCTTGATGTCTCTATGAATAGATCTTTTAAATCGAAGGTAAATCTAATAAATAGAAAAGTAAAAAAAAAAATTATTAAATTAAAAATTTTTTTATTTTTTTTAATAGATGCGAAATCTTTATAATCAATGGATGGACGAAGGAATCAAAGAATACACTAAGGCTGGCAAAATGAAACGTCCTTCGTATCTTTTGGTTGCTACTTGGGTAAAAGAGGCTTGGGAAGCCGTCGATATTAATATGATCAAGAAGTCTTTTAAATGTTGTGGAATCTCTAACGCGATGGATGGAACCGAAGACGATTTAATTTTAGACTTTACAAGACTCACGGCCCGAACAAATTCAGGAAGAGGAATTGAAGAACGGAATGATGATGAAAACAACAGTGATTATGAAAACAATGGTGATAGTGAAAACGACGATAATGGTGAAAACGATTGTGAATATAATGGTGAATATGTAGATGGAGAAGACGTAAATGAAAATGAAAGTGGGATAGTTTATGATGGTTTTTATGAAGAAAGCGAAGAATTAACAACCATTCAAGATTGGAATTAATGAAAGTTTAATGTAGAATTGTAAGCAAATGGAAAAAAAAAAATGCAATTTTTTTTTGCTTAAATAATCGAATTGAATAAAGTCAATTTTGTATCTTTCTATGCTTATATAATTTACTAAATTTATTTTAAGGTAATAGAATGGTGGAAAAAAAAATTCGTGGTGACGCGATCGCTGACCACTTCCGACTTGATAAAACAAATTACGTATAAATTACATACTATGTTAAAAAGATTATTAGTCAACATAATACGTAATTTGAATTATCAGGTCAAAATGGCCAGCGATCATATCACCGCAAATTTTTTCTGCCACCACTTTGTCACCTGTATTACGATATTTTTAAACTGTATTTATTATAAAATTTACACAAGATTCGCGAACCATTCCTTCAATAGAAACTGTAATAATGTCAAACGTTGATACTTTCGTGTTTTCTGACTGTTCATGCCATTAAGAGTTATTAAAATGCCGGAAGTTATTAAATATTTAATAATAGTATTTACGGTATTCGGTAAAGTTACCATAGTAGGCATTGTGCAATATAAAATACCCGGGTCTTATACAAAAATCCTGCCTTTAATAATTATAAAATACCCGGGTATTATTCTTGGCAAAAAAAAAAGTGCCATGCAAAATACCCGGTACTTCACATGGGGGGGTACGAAAAAAGGGGGGTACTTTAGTCAGTGCACTACGGTAATCTATTTTTATATACTAGTTTAGGCCCTACAAACGATTCTCCACCTTTAACATAATCCAAATCCTGTTTAACTACTTCTTTTCGTCCTTGTCACGTTATTAGATTTAGGTAAGTTTTCGAAAGAGACTAACTATTTCTACTATTACATTCGTTCTGCTTATATACTATATTTTAACTTTTAACTACTATAATTACATTATTTGATCGTCATTCGATCATGAACCTTAACTAATTACTTATTATTACGTATGTGCATTAGTACATTACCGATCTATGTAATCAACCCCTCAATTGATCGCGTGCATCACGTGCACAAGCTATCGATCCATCGCTCACCTTTTCCTTTATTTCCATGCAAGTTTGCTGTATACGTAAATCACCATGACACTATCCACTATTAAGGTCCTCGAACTGCTACTGCAGCTGCAGAACCTAACTATTCACTAATAGAGACCTTGCACTGCCACTACAGCCACGGAGCCCAACAACTTACTACAAATATCTACTAATACTTATCGGGCTTTTAAAATAGGGAAGTGGACCAGAGATATCAAAAAAATTCATAATAATGTTTTGCTTTATTGGGTATTAGTGGATTGATCCTTGATAGTAATAACGGAAATACATGACTGATACTGATCGGCTGCTTATGCAGCCGATCAGTATTAGTCATGTATTTTTGTTATTACTGTCAAGGATCAATCCACTAATACAAGTGACCAAAGATATCAAATGATCAAATATCTTTTTCTTTTTAAAACATAGTATGTAACACTATTGTAACATTTGTGAAAATAATAAAATCAGGCATTTTACTTAACAAAATCTTTGTATAAAAGTGAACTGTTTGTTCTGGTATGCTGAGATTCATTTTGCTCGTGTTAAATTTCCAAAAAAACAGTATACCTTGATAGGTTAATTGAACAAAATATTCTGAAACCGAATTATTGCCAAATCACTGATCGTGCTGGTCCTGAGCGGCATCGCATGCTGCGCAGCTATCTTATGATTAGTTGACTTTTCGGTCATAGTACTTATGCAAATGTGTGGTGTTACGCAAAAATTTTTATATACTGATACTTTACTTAGTATTACGTACTATAGGTGGGAATTTTCGGTGCGACTATAGAATCGGGAGAACAACACAAATAGAGTCACGGATATTGATTAGGGTCTCAGTAGTCGTGACCAGTGTTTAAAATTCAATGTTCTCAGTGTTCTCAAAGAACATTATACAATTTTTGGGAACATAAACTATTAAAATATGTTCTCTATTTGAGAACATTCAAAAATTCTTTTAATATTAAAATTTTTAATTTTTTTATATAAAGAACATTAAAATTTTACTAAGAACATTAAGAAATTAAAAATGTTCTTTTTGAGAACATAAAACCAAATTTGAATTTTAAACACTGGTCGTGACATCATGAAATACAGTAATAGAGGCATTTATATTCTTAAACAAAACAGTAAAAAGTAATCATTGCACAAATAACAATAAATGGGTGAGACTTCATATCTTAATATTCAAGTATAAGCCTCCTTGGTCAACACTGCTAATTCTATATGTTAATTAATTAATCGAATTCTGAGCCTTATTGAACGATTCAAGAGACATTTTGCATGATAGTAATTAGAACGACTTCACTTTATTAACACATATTTCACTGTGTTCAGACATTGCGATCAATTATACACTTTCGTTCCTATTTGTACTAGTGATGTTAAATTGCTCAAGCAGTTTGGTTTATGCTTGAAGCATACCTACTTGGATACTGAAGCAAACTGAACTGGTTTTTATAAACCAGTTTATATAAGCATGCTTATAAAGCAAATTTATACAAGCATGCTTATACAAGCATGCTTTATATAGGCAAATTTGTATAATAAAAATATTAAATTGCTCAAGCAATTTAGTTTATACTTAAAGTATTTTTACTTAAATACTAATAGTTTTTATCAGAATTGTTTAAAATACAAAGAACTAAATTTCAATAGTACTATAATCCAATATATAAAATATTTAAAAACCAATATACAATATATTATTAATTCAAAATTTAAATTTTAAAAAAATTTTAAATAATTATAATTTCAAAAAAAATTAAAATCTTATATGTATAAATATTGTCTTGACTATAATAATTAAATACTAATTATCAGAATTGTTTAAAATACAAAGAACTAAATTTCAATAGTACTATAATCCAATATATAAAATATTTAAAAACCAATATACAATATATTATTAATTCAAAATTTAAATTTTAAAAAAATTTTAAATAATTATAATTTCAAAAAAATTAAAATCTTATCTGTATAAAAATATTGTCTTGACTATAATAATTCTAAGTTTTATTAGAATTAGAATAAAACTCTAAGTTAGTATAAGGTTAGGTATTAGTAGTATTATAGTTATTTTGATTTTAATTTGGCATTTAATATTCAGAATTATGTATTTACAGAATTGTGATTTTTTAAAATATAATATTTGGAAGTTATTAAAACATATTAAAAATTAAGAACTAATTAATTAACTTTGCATAGCTATTGCAACAAAAATTTATTTATTAAATTATTAAAACATGAAGCTAGAAAAATAGATTCTTAGAATTAATTTAAAGCATATTTGCTTTGAACAAATTTATATTAAGTTGACTTAAAGCGTATTTGCTTTTGAGCAAATTTAAAGCATAATTGCTTTAAGCAGGTCTAAAGCATTAAAAGCATATTTGCTTTTAAGCAGTGCTTAAAAAATTTAAGAGCAAACTGTAAAAGTTTATGCTTTAAACCTGCTTGAGCAGAGTTTATATAAGCATTTTAACATCCCTAATTTGTACAGATCCGTTCATATGCCATTCGGTTGATGTATTTTGCAAGGATCCTTTTAATTTGGTTATTGTAGATCCGTAGACATATGGTACGTCATATATGCTCATCAAAAAATATAGAACTCATTCTGAAATTTTATCTGATTTAATCACGTGTCTTGATTATTATTGGTCAAAAATTCACGCCATCTAAGAAAAATCATATTAAGTCCGAAATTTGAAAAATTATTTTTTTAACATTTAATATTTCACAAAATAACAAATTACTAGAAAAAAATAACCATAAATCTAAAGGAGCAGCATTAAATTAATTATTATTACAGTTTATATTTTTAAAATCACTTAAATTAAAAGAAAAGATGCTATTTGAATTATATGAATTTTTTTGATGACTATAAGTGACGTGAACCATATCCTCCCAACAGGTTTCAACAAAATATGAATTAAACCTACGACAATGATCAATAAATAATGGAATCCTCTCAATAATAAAATTATCATACGAAAGTCCTGTACATTTTTATCGCTCATTTTGTTCATGCGATGAGAAAATGATACTTTTTTAAATTGTTATTTTCAGATTACAGACTGCGATTTGTCATATTCAAAAACCTTGATTTGAATGTGGAAAACTTTGAAATAAGATGATTTGTTGTGACAATTACTGCCTTAAATCTGTAATTATTGCGACATTGTGATCGTTTACATGATTAATAATCAACGCGTGAAAATTGAAATGTGGAAAATCAAGGATACAGAAACGACCATTATGGTCAAAAATATCGATTTATATCGATATACTCATGATTGACCAATTAAAATGCAAAATTTTGTACAACAGTTACAGATAACGTGATATAACGTGATCAGTAACTAAATTTCTTTCTTCTTTTGACGTGTTTGTTGATTGTCTATTTTACCGAAGCTTATCAACGGTTCAATTATATTGCCTGGCCCGAATTATACTTTTAATTTTGCCCAAGTGCATATTGTTACACTGCATTAACATTTGCGAAATATCGATTTCCCCATGATTTGGCCTAAAAATATTGTTTTATATATTATCGATACAATTCGATATTATTCACCGTCCCTGAATTGAGGATCGTCAACGCTAAGGTATGGCGCGTCTTTTTTTTTTTCTTCTAATAGCGAGTCCAAGCCCACGCTTATGGTGCGGCACATTCAACTCGTTACCGGTACATACAACATCAACTTTTATAATAGCGAGTTCGAGCCCACGCTATAGTGCGGCGTATTCAACTCGGTTCACATGACAACATCAATGAGTTCGAGCCCACGCTATGGTGCGGCGCATTCAACTCGTTTACACATGACAACAGGCAGGGCGCTAGGTGCTAGGTGCAATGAATGAGGTTGGGTGCCAGATTATAATCGGGCACCGAAAGAACAAGTGACAAGACAAGTGAATAAAGAAAGCACTGAGATTCGCCATTTACTCCCACATGTATCTTTATAATCTCTGCGTGTCTATAATCTATCACATGCGTCTATAAACTCCATTGTATGCTATTACCTTTTTCATATAAGCCTCAATTTCATATAAGCCACAAATCAGGTTATCCTCGCGATAATAAATAACCCTAGCGTGGCTATCATCAACGCATATGGCTATTAAATATCACTGGAATAACAAGTAAGTTTTGTAACAAATTTTTACTGTAACAATATAATTTTAATGCAAACTAACTCAACTCTAATTCAACCGTGGTCACTGAATAAATTTCTGCAATAGAATTTTTTACAGAAATTAACAAGAGATCACGATTGACCACATATTGTGGCCACAGAGCAATGAGTAGGTTCTGTGACTGGATTTTCACAGTAATTCATGATTGAAATTATAATTTTAATGCAAACTAACTCAACTTTTGACCAACATTATGTGTCGAATAAATTCGTAAATTTTTTTAAAAACAACTCATGACAGAATTCACAAAAATTCCAATGCAAACTAGCTTACCTTAACAACATATTACGCTACTAGAATAGCCAGTTCTGAACAGAATTGTTCACATTGACTCAAAATAAAAACCACGATAATTCCAAATACAACCAATTCAACATTAACTAACTATATACTGTATACCATTGGAATAGTGTGTAATGATTGTTTACAGTAACTCACGATAGTAATCATGATAATTCTAATGCAAACTAATTCAACCGCACAATGTGATTCTCAAATAGCGGGTTAGTTCTGTAATGGAATTTTACAGAACCTCGATAGAAATTATGCTATTTCCAATGCAAATTTAACCAAATATTGTGGTCATCAGAATAGTAAATAATTACTGTAACAGGATTAACAGAATTTTATACAGTAACTCGCGATAGAAATCATGCTAAATTCAATACAAACCAACTCAATCTTAACTACCAATTTTCCTGACTTATTCACTTGCCACAGAGTAGTCAACATTGGTTGACGTGCTGCTTGCTTGCTCTATTGCTATAATGATACCTGGTGCAATCTTATTTGATGATTTCCCGGCGCATATTATTGTTTCATTTTAAATTATTCAGTTTAAATTACTCGCAATGCATTCTGAGGATTTTAATTGTGTTTATTTTCAGCACCTTTAACTAGCCGGCATTCTTCCGACCACATGACTGGCAATTTAAAACTATTTAGTTAACTTTTTTTACATTTTTATTTGTGCTAATCTATTTAATTCGTGCTAATTTACTTAACATGATAGATGATATCATATTAAGGTTTTTATTTGAATTGATATAATTAATGACATTTGAAATTGTGCGCGTGTATTATGAACTTATTTTCATAATCTCCCGATCACTATATCAAGATCAAACAAGTAATTAACTAATAATACCCTGATCCATATGTGAATAAGGGAAACTTTGTTTCCGCTAATTCCCAATGGATCAGGATATTATTATTACAAATATGATGTTTAAATTTTGGCCTTATCAAAATTATAAGGATGCTAGCGGCACCCCATTTACACTTGTTGCATATAAAGAAAGAAATGAAACAGAACGGGAACAGAATATCACAGATAGATCACGTGAGGACGAAAAGTATAAACCAACGTATCGACTGTGTTGCAACTGAAACATATCCCTTTCCTTATTCAGTCACCAAAAAATATAACCGTTACTTGCACTCCACCACAAAAAATTATCATAGCTAATCTTCTAATTAAGGTCTCGCATGGGCTGGACTATTCATGAGCATCTGGACGTTTGTGCTTGATCTGGTTTCAAAATTTTAAATCATTGTGAAATGGATCGGGCTCAAAACATTTATCGTAATCCTTGTGATGGGCTGGGCTTGGATTTATCCAAACAAATATGTGCTGGATTTGGGATAGATCTGGATTCGAAAGAAAATACTTTTCCGATTACAAGCTTTTAAAATGTCCGTTATGATTTTTTTTTAAATTGTTATTTTGCTATTACTATTATACAATTTAATTAGTAAATCACATCAATCATACTTTTATAAATGATCAAATAGCTGATCACCGGTATTGAGTTACTAATCAGGCCTGTCACATGTCTGATGATTATTGGCTTGAGACAGGGCGGTGAATACTTCTACAATTCCATTTATTCTGATATGATCGAAAAATTTTTTGAATAATTTTCATACAATATTTGATTTGGCTATAGTAATTCATTTTATTCTTAATAGAAGTATTCACCAGCACTAATTCAAAACAAAAGCTATCTAGTACTTATGTATTGAGCAGCTGTTTTATTATGGGTGTATAATAACTAAATCTTTTTTTTTTTTTAAACCTGGAGATAACCCAGGACACTAAATCTTTTTAATTATCTATAACTCTTAAATTATTCTACCTTGTTCTTAAATTAGAAAATTTATAATATGAAGTAGTGTTATTTAAAACAATATACATAAAAAATTATTTTATTTCCCCTAGATTTATATTTAATAAAACATGCGTAGTTAAAATCCATCTGATTGGATGTCGATCCTTGAAATTTGATTGGCTGCTTATTGTGAACGTTCTATATGAAATTGCAATCGATTATATGATAAGTCGCTAACGAAAATGATTATATCTGATGAATTTTGCCAGAAGCAATTTACCTCAGAGAACTAACTTTCTTTAAAGTTTCGTTATCATTTTACTATAAAAATTTAGTACTTGTGAATAGCAAGTACTAAATTTTTATAGTAAACAGCTGACGAAAGTTGGTTCTTGAAGTAAATTGCTTCTGGCGAAATTCATCAGATACAATCATTTTTGTTAGCGACTTATCATATGATCGATTCCAATTTCATATAGAAAGCCTATCAAATAGCCCTAGGCGTTGACGATGTCACGCTAGGGTTATTATCGCGAGGATAACCTGATTTGTGGCTTATATGAAATTGAGGCTTATATGAAAAAGGTAATAACATATGTAATGGAGATTATAGATGTATGTGACTTTTAGAGCAGAGATTATAAAGATACATGTGGGAGAAAATGGTGAATCTCAGTGCTTTCTTTCTTCACTTGTCTTGTCACTTGTTCTCTTTGGTGTCCGATTATAATCTGGCTCCATCGTGTTATGCATAAACCTGTGCTCCAGTATAAAGAAATACGAAGAAAAACACAATAAAGAAATACGAAGAAAAAATCACGGCGATTTCTTCGAATTATCCTAATAATTGCTTCGATCGGAAAAGTACATTTCAAATCCCTGCAAAAAAAAAAAAAAGAAAAGAAAAAGAGGGAGCAAAGAAAAAGAAAAAAAGAAGCTCACTCTGAACTTTTTTTAAAGAAGCTTGATACAAGCATAGTCAAAAAAACAATAAAGTTTGCTAAACAATTATAAAGAGTCCGTTACCATCTAAACGTGTTATTCTGTCCTATGGAGTCACTAAAGTCATGAAAGGTGATAATAAATGTGACAGATCATAATGAAATCCAGATTAAAATGAAATGATAGTATAAAATCTTGAAAACTAAATTTTTTTGAGGTACATTTTTTAGGGTTAGGGGTTTAGGGTTAGGGTTAGTTTTAAAAAAAATTATAATAAACAAGTATTAATGAGTTTTAGAAGGCTAGCAGGTTAAGTATAGAATATAAATTTTATTTTAAATTATGATCTACAACAATAAATATTATGATATGGGTATAGATGGCAGTAAAATTACTTTTCTTAATGAAAATTTTTTGTTGAAATTGTTGAATTATTTAACATTAAAATTGGTGAAATTGGTGAAATTAATTTTTTACTATTAAAAATTAATTTAAATTATATAAAATATTAATTAAAACTAAACTCAATCAAATATAATAGTTGTTTTATAATTAATTTTAAAAATATTAAAAATGTTGAAATTTTTGTTGAAATTATTGTTAAAATTAAAAAAAATTAAAATGAATTTAACTGCCATCTATAGATATAGGTGGGCAATATACTAATGAAAGAACTTTATGAACCTGATTTTAACTCAATAGGTTATGAACATCAGCTCAATACTTTACAAGGAAATGGTATTCTTTAAGGGAAGACAAACCTATATATATATACAATTTCGATATAAAAAAAAAATTGGCAGATACAGGCAAACTAAATAGTCGGTTACATGGAATAAGTGCTAGTGAAATTAATTTCACCATTTTCACCAATTTACTACATTTCACCACATTTCACTAGCATCTATAGATAGGAGTTGAAAAGAATAAAAAAAGCACTTATGTATTTCCAAAAATCAGAATATATATATATCAAGTTGATATTGTTTTATCTGAGAATTTGATCCTAAATTGAAAATGTTTACATAATATCTGGAGTCTTCTAAGGTAGATAATTTAATGGATTTAGAAAATTGCTAGTATTGTTAACAGAATTGAAAAAAAATAAGAAAGAAGAACTCTTATCACATAACGCCTTTTGCTGCGCCACTTAAAAATCTTAATATGGAAAATGAGTGCATTGTAATGAAGATATACTCAACCTTATAAGAACCTGACTATATATATATTAAGAAAAAGGAGGGGTAGGCCTCTGATAAAAAATAATCAGATGATTAATAACATGGTCCTAATTAACTAATCGACTAATTCAACTAGTCGATTAGTCGATTTTTAGTTAGTCAATAACTAACAGTTTTAGTAATTAACTAATCAACTAAAAATTTTTAATTGATCTATTTTTTACATAATTAGTGCTTATTTCTTTTATAGATTTTATTAAATATACTAATTGGCAAGTATACATTCTCTAGAATGGATTCATTACATAATTTGGAAATTAGTGGAATATATAATAAATTTTGTAATGATAATCTACAATTGATGTCTAATTTTTAGCTATTAAAAAACTTACCACTATAATATACTAGCCAAAATTATATTATCAAAAAATCCACTAATATTACCAAAAAATAATTATCAAAATTTGGATTATGATCACAAAGTTCATTATGTGTCTCACTAATTGTCAAAGAGAATGCTACAAACATAACATTAATGTAATTTAAGGACATATCAGTGGCCTGAGTTAAGGTTAGAGTTAATATTAAGGTAGGTGTATTTTAGTTATACCAGCCATTGTTGTGTCTATAAATCATGTGAATATTGTATCTAGAGATTGGAAAAGTGTGAATTTATAATAAAATGCGTATGAATGCACATTAATGCACATGATATATTTAATATGCATGATATCATATAATAAAAAATTTTTAATTTTTATCTTTATTATTGATAATATATTTAAATAAAGATACTACATATTAAACTAAAATCAGATTTTGTCTATATATAAAATTTTTACAAATTAGCTAATTGTAAACTTTATTATTGCTTATCTTATATCTTATATAATTTATACCTGACCTGTGGCTTTGCCATAGAATCTTTATATAAACCTTTAGAATCTTAGTTAAAATCTGTTATTTGTATTATATAATTTTCATAAATATGCTGAGTTAGTTTGCATTGAATCATTACAAAAAAAATTCTGTTACTGAATATACTATTCTATTGACTACAGTATATAGTTAAGATTTTTAGTTTGCATTAAAATTATATTATTATAAAATTCTGCCACAGAATTCACACTTTATTTCAGTATAGTTGAGCCAGTTTTTATTAGAATTATTGTGATTTTTATTATGAATTTTATAAAAAATTCTATTACAAAATTTGTTCACTATGCCAGTAATTGCAATATATAGTGGGTTAATTTGAATTAGTATAAGCTAACTATAAAAAGTTTGTTACAAAGCTCATTACTCCAATAACAGAAAGTATGCAGCTTAGTCTTATTGGTAAATGCCAATTTTTAAAATGTATTGCAAAGAAAAAACCTTATATTGCTATATTAGTTTTAGCTCATTGGTTACCTTTTGAACATAACCATAATTTTATTGGTTGGTAGATTGATATAAAACTACAAGTTACTAAGAAAATTAGCTAATTATTAGATAATCTGGGCAGCAAAAATTCTGACCAAAAATTCTAAAAATCAATCATCTAAATAATTGGTTGAATGTACCTTTTTTTGATATTCATATGTTTTATCTATTGCAGAGCATTTGTCATTTTTTGCACTTGTTCTTACACTTCCACTTATTCTTGAACTTGAGACTATTATACAAAACTTTTTCAAATTCGTGAACTTTTTTAGCCCAAAATAGTTTGTAAATATTAGGCAATAAACAACAAAAGTAGATTTGGAAAATTCAGATTCATGATTTTGTATTGTTTAAGGGCATTAATAAGGCATCAAAAAATGATATAATAATTACTCAAAAGTTATAATAATTACTTGACCATGATAATAGCCATATATTCTATGTATTTCTGTTAGGGCGCTAACATTTATTAGGTAATATTTTAGGAGGTGGGCAGTCAAGAAAATCTTACCTTAATTAAATTTGATTGGCCAAAATTCTATTTATAGATCTTACCTGGGGGTGGGGTAAGCCCCCATAGTAAATAGATATTAGGTAATAAATATCAGCGCTCTTAGTTTTTCTACATTTAGATCACATTTTTAGATATGACCAATCAAAATATTAAAGTGAACAGACCCAGAATTGATGTATATAGATACTTTAGAATATTAATTATACTTATTTTATATTTAATTTTTGGATATTGCTAACTTGCCTCTGGGTGAAATCACCTTATTATGTGATTTATATTAACCAATAATATTATATAATTCTCAAATAATAACAATAAATTATAGGAACCGCTATTTACACTATGGTTTTTGCTATTTGCACCATGAATTTCATGTAACATTAGATCATCAATTAACCTTTTCTATTTACACCATGGTAATATATATTGCACTAATAAAAACTCGCTTTTTTTTGTAGATTAACAGTTAATTTGCGCCGTTAATATCATGTAACATTATACAAATCTTGTTTTGGTAATCTAGTAGGCCTGTTAACCTAATTTTATAATGCGGGCCAACCCTAACCCTAATTTCATAATTCAGGCCAACCCTTATCCTAATTTTTAAGGCCTTAACATAATGTGGGCCAGATTTTTGCAAATTTGTATAACCTTGGACTATTTTCATGTTGCACCAATAAAAACTCGCCTTTTTTTGTAGATTAACAGTTATTCGCGCCATTAATGTCATGTAGTCTTATTTTTGATAACTAATCTAGTAGGCCTGCTAACTTAATTTTATAATACGTGCCAATCCTAACCCTAATTTTATAATGCGGCCCAACCCTTACCCTAATTTTTTAAGGCCTTAACATAATGTGGGCTAGATTTTTACAATTTTTGTGTAACCTCAGACCATTTTAATGCTGCACCAATAAAAACTCATCTTTTTTGTAGATTAACAATATATAGGAGTACAAAATAAAATTTTTCAAATGTTTGTGTAACTATACCATGGTGCAAATAGAAAAGGTTGATTGATGATCTAATGTTACACGAAATCCATAGTGCAAATAGCAAAAACCATGGTGTAAATAGCGGTTCCCTAAATTATAAAATATATTAATTTATAGAATTTTAATATAGGATTTTAAAAAATGGTACACAGTGCACTTCTGGAGTATGTGATTAATGTGATGCAATTTTTTACAAAGCACTTCAGATCATATAATCATGCAACAGTAATATTACAATTTTTTTATTTAATTTTACTTGTGGTAATAGTTACATAGTAATTACATTTTATTTAATTTATGCCACAGAACAAAATACTATAAAACTACCTCTAATTCTAACTACTAAACAATCTAACCCTAACCCTATACTAATACACCAATCTAATTCTAACTTTATACAATACATATTAATATACTTCAAGAACTGGACGAAACCTCAAAGAAGCTTTAAAATATTGAAGAAAAAAGCTAGTTAACACATTTCAAACCAAGCCTAGAAAACAAAACAAAAACCAAATTTTATATGATTACAACTGACTTTTTATACCAAATACAAGACCCAAAATTTATTAACAAAGTGAAACCAAAAGCAGTGAATAAAAACCCAATGTATTCTACAAACGATGACATATGATAGCAAAAGCAATGAAATTCAAGTCTCTTTCAACAGTATAGTAATAATACCAATTACTGGATTACCATAAAGATACAAATGCTATAAGTATTTTATTGCACCAATAATAATAATGCTAGTAACAAAAGTATTTTTACACACAAATAACAATGACATTAGCAACAAGATATTTTTATAATATTGCTATAAATAATGACCTAAAAGAAAAAAAACATATACAAAGATTCATACAATGCAAGAAAAAAGCAAAGAACAAGACATAAAGAAAATATATGCTCCAAGATACCCCAAAAATTTAAATACATTGCAAGCCAAGAAGCTATACTTCTTTAAATACTCCAAGGATCAGCATGTAATGCTCAAAGACACTCCTGAAAATACTGAAAAAAGTTAGTAAATGAGTTCAAAAACAAAAAAAAACAAACCAAAAAATATACTTCTGAAATTTCCAAGACCAGAATGTGCAAGCCAAGCCAAAGAACAAAATAGAAAGCTCCAAAGATCCAACAGCATAACTGACAAGACCAAAAGTGATAAAAAAACTATACTCAAACTATAGTATTAACCCAGGACCCTGAAAAACTCTAATACAGCTCAGATCTAAGTTTGTATAATTTAGCAGTATTTTAGCCAAATAGATATATAAAATAGAGCAAAATTTAAAAAATTTACTATATAAAAATGCAATGTTTGATGAATTTCTATGCAAAATTTTCTTTTTTAGAATTATCTGAGTTGTATCAAAGTTCTTCAGGGTCCTGTTGACCCATACTCAAATTATAGACAACATCCACACTCGAACTGCAATGAAATCCACACTCAAACTACAGCATGACATGACTTACTAGTGATTATTCCAACTAATGGTAACTAAAATTATAGTAACTCCAATAGCGACGATGTTAAAAAAAAAGAGTGTCAAAAAAAAATCAACTGATAATCATTATCAAGTATCATCAGTTTATATTTTATCAAAAGTCACTTGGGTTAAAATTATCAAAAATCACCCAGGGTTAAAATTAGTTACAGTATATTCTAATTTTCTACATAAAATTTTGATGGGTTAAAATGTGTATAATTCAGAATCATGCGCATTAATGCGTATTCATGCACATGAAACTATCTCTAACCACGTGATATTTAATGTATGAAAGTGTAAATTTTCTTAGTTTTTGTACAAAGTTCTCAACAATTATCTAATAAAATTCAATGAAAATTTTTTAAATCAATTCTATGAATTAGTAGAATTCATGTAAAAAAAATTTTATCGAATCCTATCAAGTAGCTATTGAGAATTTTTTGTTCAAAGTTTAGAAAATTATCTACGAAGTAACTATGGCAGTAATTTTTCTGATCTTTGAATAAAATTTCTCAACAACTACACACAGAATCTATTAAAGTTTTTAAAATAAATTTACTAAACTATAAAATTTATTAAAAAAATTCTTATCAAATTCTATTAGATAGTTGTTGAGAAATTTTTGTAATCAAAGATTAGAAAATTTCTGCCGTAGCTATTTTCTTAGGTTTTAAAAAATGTTTCAAACTTTGAACAAAAATTCCTTGACAATTATTTGATAGAATTCAATAAATTTCGTTTTAAATGAATTAGTAGAATTGATTTAAAAAAAGTTTTATCAAATACTATTGGAGAAAATTTGGTTCAAAGCTTAGAAACCCTTTATTTTCTTAGGAGGCAGCGGAAAATTTCACAAACTTAAATAAATTTTTCTCAACAACTAGATTGAGTTGATGAAAATTTTTTAAATGAATTCTACTAATTTATAGAATTGATTTATCAAATCTATTGGATAGTTGTTGAGAAATTTGGTCAAAAATTAAGAAAAATTTTTATTCTTTCATTAAAAATCACATGGTATTTGGTACATGAAATTCATATGTTACGTAGACTTTCCATTTTCAAGTCAGTTGTAACATCTTAACATATAAAAAAATAATAAGAACAAAAAGTATTATAAGTATATAAAATTATATTATTTAGATGTATCTAACTAGTAGTGCCAGATATTAACTTTATTAAAAGATCTTTATTGAGTATAAGCAGTATACCTTATTATTATTGATGTGTAAATCGAGATAGAATATTGTTATAGAATGAAGTCCTAGTTTTATTACCATTAGATTCTATAAGTTTCTATGATTAAAATGAGCTATAGTTTATTAGAAACAGATTAATAGTTAAGTAGATAATAATAGATTAACACTTGTATAACATATACTTTTATACCTTTATACCTTTATACTTTTATACCTTTATACTTTTATACCTTTATACCTTTATACTTTTATACTTTTATACTTTTATACTTTTATACCTTTACATCTTTATACTTTTATATCTATATACTTTTATACTTTTATACTTTTACACGAATGTATTTCTAAAAATATATATAAACCCTAGCTTTTACCCTTCTTTAACTTTAGGATTTGTTCCCTGCAATTCTTTAGTTATAGGAATTCTTTAGGCACAGAAACCTTTAGATAGTCTTGTAGCAAAGTCTTGTAACGTACTTAAATAAAATATATCTTTGCCCAACTAAATACACTCCTGTTCTTTGAGTAAAATATATCGAACTGCCACAGTGAGGAAACATTCCACTTCCACACCGCTTCATATCTTCTCTGACCCTACAAGATCCCTGTCGCCGTGTGCTATGTTGCTAGTGGTATATTAAGAAGGCTATACCGCTTGTAACATTTTGGTGCCTTCTGGCGGAAAACATTAAAAATAACCAGAAAGCATTAAAAACTGTTGCAAATATTAAAAACAGCTAGAACTTTTAGGACCTCCTTCTCCTCCTTCTCCTCTTTGAAAATTAAAGCAGCCAGGAACATTGTTCAAATATTGAAGGGTGGAAACATTAAGTTGAATCCTCTCCTTTTTCTTCTTTTGGAAAAGATAATTTCTTTTATTTATGTCTGACTATTACCAAGGAGTAATTGCTTTTGGTTTTCCTGTCAAATTGAAAGAGATTCGTTCAGAAGGGCATACTTGAAGCCTCTTGCATTTGTTGCACCGTTATTTTCCTGTCGAATTGAAAAAGATTCGTACAGAAGGGCATACTTGAAGCCTATGCTTTTGTAGCACCCCATTTAGTTATTTAGTTTTTTTTTTAGGCACAGTTTAATAGTTTATTAATGAAAAATCTTATAAAATAAAAAACCTCTCACCCTCTTAAAATTTGGTTCTCTCCAAATCTCCCAACTCTACAAAATCCCAAATTTGCCCATTTTATACCAACTCCACATCCACTAAACCCAACCCCACAAATTCCATATCCCTCCAAACCCTAATGCTACCCAAACCCAATTTCACTAAAATTCGACTATAATAAACCCCAACTTTACAAATCCAACTCCAAATACCCACTATATATAACAATAACAAAAACATTTCACTATTTATTATTTACTTATCTCTTTATTTAATATATTTTAACTTAATTTAATACATTTACCCAACCCAAACCTACTTCTAATTTCTAACCTCTAAACTCAACTATTTTGGAAATCCTATCTTTAAACCTGATCCCCACTATCTACCTTTTCCCTCAACCACGAATCTATCCTTATAACCGTCTATTCTGAATACCCTATTTCTAACTATCCAAAGCTCCCAAATTTAATCCAACTTTCGAATCCACCTATAATCACCCAACCCCTCATTCCAAACCAAATTCTAAACCCGTCTCCCATCTCTATTCATTCCTCATTATCCACTCCTTACCTCTAGAAACTACCCCTAAACCTTTATTCCTTATAACCCGCTAAAACTAAATCCTACCACCCTTACTTTAAATTAATTCATCTTTAAACCCGAGTTCTCCTCCCTGATCTACCTAAAACCCGTCTCCATTACCTGATTTGATATGCTCCTAACACCAAAATCCAATCTTCTCTACTAACCCTACAACCTTATACCGTATTCAAGCAGACGTAATACGATTACAGGGTCCCAGCTGATTCTCTGGAAAATTTTAATTCAAATAACCAAGTTCATAAACGTTCTGCTGAATTTGGGTTACTAGCACCTCCAATTTGAACGAAGACGGCCCAATTTCCAATCACCAAACATCAACATTCCAGAATCACCAAAACCTGATTCTATTTTTCTTGATCCCGAAATCTCAACCTTGAACTTCGTTAAAGATCCCAACTTCTAATCGATTTACCAAACACGATTCGCCTTATCGAAAGAATTGGATATTTGCTTCAAGTTACTATT
>QKWP01000001.1:1065329-1091639 GCA_003550325.1 Gigaspora rosea | reverse complement strand
AAAATGAGCTATAGTTTATTAGAAACAGATTAATAGTTAAGTAGATAATAATAGATTAACACTTGTATAACATATACTTTTATACCTTTATACCTTTATACTTTTATACCTTTATACTTTTATACCTTTATACCTTTATACTTTTATACTTTTATACTTTTATACTTTTATACCTTTATATCTTTATACTTTTATATCTATATACTTTTATACTTTTATACTTTTACACGAATGTATTTCTAAAAATATATATAAACCCTAGCTTTTACCCTTTTTTAACTTTAGGATTTGTTCCCTGCAATTCTTTAGTTATAGGAATTCTTTAGGCACAAAAACCTTTAGATAGTCTTGTAGCAAAAGTCTTGTAACGTACTTAAATAAAATATATCTTTGCCCAACTAAATACACTCCTGTTCTTTGAGTAAAATATATCGAACTGCCACAGTGAGGAAACATTCCACTTCTACACCGCTTCATATCTTCTCTGATCCTACAAGATCCCTGTCGCCGTGTGCTATGTTGCTAGTGGTATATTAAGAAGGCTATACCACTTGTAACAATATGCTCTTAGAAATAGCAATTATAATTACATTGGGCATCGCCATCATCAGTTGAATCTGCAATGCATAACACTAGCTGGTGGTTTCCCGTATTGCATAAAGCAAGCTAACTTAATGAGAAGTTTAAGCTATTATAAAATGACAGAGTTCACTTGGATTCTATATAAACTCCCATAAATAGGAGTATTACGGGTTGGTCTACCTATCATATGCACCTTACACTCATTACAATAATAGTATTGCAGGATTCTATATTACGATTCTAAATAGGTAGTTGGTTAATTCCACTTGTCCGTCTTCATGTGCACTCTTTCACAATACCAATCTATAGTATTCTCAATTATGATTAACGGCTGACTCTAATCTCGCATATCCTTGTTTGGCTATCTTTTGGTCTGTTGTCTTACATTAACTTGAAGATCGAATCTGAATGAATTAGATTAAAATTTTAAAT
Organism: Gigaspora rosea; assembly: GCA_003550325.1. Taxonomy (NCBI): domain Eukaryota; kingdom Fungi; phylum Glomeromycota; class Glomeromycetes; order Diversisporales; family Gigasporaceae; genus Gigaspora; species Gigaspora rosea. Next base: position 1,090,625 of record QKWP01000001.1, on the reverse strand, counting down.
TTTTGAAAAATTTAAAGTTTTAATATTATTTAAATATATGCAGATTTATTTAATAAATTGGTTGTTTTTGAATTTGACACTACTGTATCACAAAAATAGAGTATATATTTGGGTTTGGGTATGATCCCAAATTAGATAGAAATCCCGATTCCCAAACCCAAATCTAAGTAATTATGTTATAACTAAAAAAAGAGTTCAGACCACAACCCTAGTTGTTTGACTTTTAGCATGCAAATTATTTTGATAGAACTTGCTGAATTATAAAAAATAAAAAGAATAATAATTAAAAGGCAATTACTATTTGTACACTATGTGTATAAACACGGGTACATATGGTAACTTAAAATTTTGCTTATGAAATCACCCTTCAGGCTTTAACAAAAAAAATCTTTGCAAAATTTTATTATAAACGATAACCCTTTTCAATCTCAAAGTTGGCCCTAACCCTAAGGGAGCTGTCGTAAATCAGGTGATTTCCATTTCTTAAAGGGCTACCCCACTCACCCACACCTATACATGTTGGCAAAATCCCAAATTACTATAGTTTGGGATTTGTCCACACCCAAATCCCAAATACATCCCAAATTAATTTCTTAAAAACTTTATTAATAATCGTTGTTTAAACAAATAGTAGATATTTTTATAATTGTATATACCTTATTTACTCGAAATAATGCGCACCTGCGCGTTATTTCGAGGAGATGTGCATTATTTTGAGTACGCACATGGGCGTTATTTCGGGGTAAAGATCTAATTTCTAAAAAAAACTATGCGATATATATGTGTGATGCATAAAAAACCTGTATTTCTTAATTTTATATGTAGCTTTTCCAATCCAAGTCAGAGTTTTTGACTAAAACAATTTTATTTCTGCTTGTTATTTGAATTCTTTATTTCAGCAGATTATTAATTTGGCATTTGGAGTGTATGTTATATTGGGATACACATGGTCGTTATTTTGAAACCAACATACTATTTTAAGAAAATGCAATTTTTGAAATAACGCCCATATGCATTATTTCGAGTAAATACGGTAATATATTTGCAAAATTTTAAGACAACTTTTTTGATTTAATCTTTTACAAATGGCAATTGTTTTTTTGAATTTGGGATTTGTCCATGTTTTGCCAGCAAGTATACCCACACCTGATACCTTATTAGCCAATCAAATTGTGCAAAAAATTAAATATTAATTAATAAAAAATTTTGATATTATGTAACTTTTGATCTACCAGCCCATTTTAGATAATTTAACTACCAAAATGATCCTCTCAAAGAGAGGATTCTAACAAGCCAAAGCTATTAAAATCAAATTACTAGATCATAAGATCAATATAGATTTATATAATATTATATAGTATATTAAAATATTATATAATATTTATAGTAATACAAATCTATATCGATATTACGATCTAGTAATTGGAATTTAATGATTTTAGATTTGTTAGAATCCTCTCTTTGAGAGGATCATTTTGGTAGTTAAATCATCTAAATTGGTCCAGTAGATCAAAAGTTATTTAATATTAAATTTATATAAATTTATACTTTAATTAAAAAAATTTTTATAATTTTGGCTGGAATTTGATAATTCCGACCAGAATTACACCTGATACATTGGCTAACACACCAACCCACCAAAAAATTACCTGATTTCTGTCAGCTCCCTAACCTTAAATCAGGTTTAATTTTGGTCTATAATTTAGATATTATGTGGATTTGCAAATCAATTAATTAGTACCTGTGTACATATATGTAGTATATCAATAGTTTTTTTAATTAAAAATGATACAAAAGTTACTGTAAATAAAAAATTGTCAGTTATTATTTGTATACAGGTGTTTGACGTGGATGTATGTATGGGTAATACAAATAATACAAACTCTTGAAGAAGAAATAGCCAGAATTGGCATAGGACTCCGAAGAACTCTGATATAACTCAGATGTTACTAAAAAAGGAGGTCGTCTAAAGCCATGTACCCATATGACATTTTTGTGTAAATCAATCAAATGGAGTCGCGTAAATTTGTTTATACGGATCAGCCGAAGAAGTTAAAAAACAAAAAAACACAAAAATAAAAAATGGCATTCTAAACCCAGTGTTGTCACTTGGATGTTTTTTGAACATTTTGGACATTTTTTCAAATTAAATTACTTTAAATTTTATTAAGATAATCTATTTTAAATTTTTCGCCAATAAGTTCAGCATCTAAAAAAATATATAATTATATATTTTTTTAAATAACTTTATTGATTAGTTAAACATGGGCATAGGCTTGGACGGTTTTGGACAATCTTGGACGTTGGACAAAAAACATAGTATGGACACGTCCAAGTGACAACACTATCTAAACCTATCTTGGGCCATTAATAAAAAATGTCAGGAAAGTAATTTTACCTATATTGATTCTAACCCTAACTCCAACCCTAATGCTAAACAGACTCTAATATGAATTTTAAATAAAATTTCAAAAAATCACGTGGGTACATGGCTTTAGCCATCCCTAAAAAAGGAAATTTTGCATAGAAATTCATCAAATATTGCATTTTTATATAGTAAATTTTTTAAATTTTGGCCTATTTTATACGCCTATTTGACTGATATTATACAAACTCAGATCTGAGTTGTATCAAAGTTCTTCAGGCCTGTTGGCATTGGACAATGTCCAAATAAATTTTATTGGACATTTGGACATATATACATATTTTTATAATAATAATAATAATAATTATTATTATTAGTATATTTTTTAAATATACTGCAAATTAGAAATATTTTGTATTGGTGAATATTGGCCTAAATTAAGTTTAATTTAGACCAAGATTAAATAAATTTTTTTTTAATGTCCAATAAAAAAAGTTACTATGTCCAATCAAAATATTTGGTCAATTGGACATTGTCCAAATGTCCAAATGTCAAATTGTCCAAATGTCCAATATCGTAACATGCCATCCCTGGAAATAGCCAATCGGAGAGTGCATATTTTGATTATTCCGTTGTCGGGAATGAAATTTTACACATAATAAATGTTTATAGGTTTCTATATCTTCTAATGTTAAGGCTCTAACCATAAATTTTATTTCACGCACTTACAAATTGGATTTCCTTTTTGGTTCACAACACCCCCGCAAAATAAGTAAAACGGTTATTTTGCACAGGGACAATGATTTTCTGTGTTTCACATAATGCCACAGAATTCACAGAAATAGGTTTATATCACAGAATATATGGGCTGAGTACTACAGAAAGAGGGAAATCGACAAATTTTCAAAAAAAATTTTTTTACACATATCAATTTAAAATAAGATCAGGAATATTTTTACTTAAAACACAAAACGAGTTGTATTATTAATATTTTGTAATATATAGCTCTTAATTTTGTCGATTTCCTCCTTTTCTACTTAGCGCATATTTATATCACCGCAAAATATCACGGAAAATAGTTAATTATATAGAAAGATCAAAATAAAGACTAATTTTAGAAGGGAATTAATGAACATGAATTACGTGCATGTTGGGTCGAGTTTCGGAAAAAATAGTTTGTTAGCACATTCTCTCAATGAATCAGTTGAGTTACGCAAAAAAAACAATCAAATCCTTAATTAGTTAATGATAGTATGTACTGATTTGTCAGCTATGTCCTCATAATAAAATTACCAATTCTATTAAATCCATGTTACACAAAATTGTGCGTTTATAGTTACAAAAAAAATGACAAACCTTTGAAGCACATGGTTCCACTTACTATATTAGGTAATAGCACATGCCCGCCGATTTTTAACTGCGGATTACTACAAATTTTTTGATTTTCAATCTGTCAATTTATCATCACGTGGCCTAAAAAATGTCCGGTTTAATAATACCACCTTTTTTAGAATTATCCGGGTCCTGTTTAGAGGCGTGATCCAATCCGGATATTCGTTCAAAATCCTTTCAATCCGTTAATTTCAAAAGGATTAACAGATTTCCGTTCAATCCGTTCAATTAACTCAATCCAACTGATCAAACTATTCAATGTATAAATCAAATCCATACGGATAAGGATTTTGACCTTGTAATCCGGATTGACCATACCATATCATATCTCTACATGCGTTAGCGAGTCACGTATTTATTACATTATACATTTGAAATCCTTGAATAGGTGCTATTCACTTAGCAGAAACTAAAACTCCTTACTATATAGTAATTATATAATTGCTATTAAATTAATGGTAACTAAATAGTTATTATGCAGTTACTGCCCATTAAGGAACCTCAAGTTTCTGTAAAGCAGTATAGGTGAATCCCATAAATAAAATATATTACAAATCAATTGATTTTTTTTAGAGTGGGATTACCTAAGCTATATAGAATAATTTTATTGTTTAGAAATCCCAATTATGTAATAATTTATTGGACCAAAGAATACCAATCAAAATTGAGATTTTACTTAAAAATATTAATAATAATAATAAATGTGAAATTAGTCTAAAGATAGGCTTAAATTGATTACATACGATTATTTAATATTAATAAATATTATTTAATATTAAATAAAAATTATAATGATAAATTAATTATTAATTATTGTATCACGATTAAAAAATACTTATTATATAAATGAGAAAAATTTCCTCAAACATGACATGTATTTACAGTAGAATATCAATTCTTGCCTTGAAACGCTTGAGGTATTTTCAAATTTCATAAAGGAGAGATTTGAAGCAAATGTTTATCATTATCTGAATTGTTTAAAAATCTTGCTGGACCAATTTGCAGCGTCAATATCTAAAATATTACATTCGTATTATCGCATTTTACAAATTGATTAAGTTTGTATCACTGCATACCCATACAATTAGGCCACCCACGCAAAGTTGATTTTTCGTTTTGCATTACATGGATTTCAAAAGTCAGGATGGACGGACGGATTTTTTATTTTACTTTTTTTTTTTTTTTTTTTTTTTTTTTTTTTTTTTTTTTTTTTTTTTTTTTTTTTTTTTTTTTTTTTTTTTTTTAATTTAATTTTCTGCTAATAGAATAATGTTCACATACAAGGGATCAAAAATTGGGACGGCAGTCATATTTTTCCAGATCTCCATCGGGTGACACCGGATGAAAATAGCGGAAAAATAGACGTCAAAAATCGAACAATTGACACAGTTGGGATCTAAAAAAAAAATTGAAAAAATTGAAAAAATGGGATGGCGGACGAAAAATCAACTTTGCATGGCCTTACAACAAAGTATTTTTATTTTTTAAGGCCATACAAAGTTAATTTTTCGTTTTGCATAACCCACCGACCCAATTTTTTCAAAAAATTTTAAAGTTCCAATTGTACCAATTATTCCATTTTTGCTTTTAATTTTTTCCTTTAAATTTATTCTGTGTCTCTTGATGATGACATTAATTTTCAGAATTACTGATAGACCCGGTAAAAAAAAAAAACAAAATTCCGCATTTTTTTGATTCCATATTTTGAAAACGGAAAATTAAATTTGCGTGGCCTTAGATATGAATATGAATCTATTAATTTACAGTAAATTAAAAAAATCTGACCCGCCGACTGAAATTTTGGAACAACAGGTTATGCAAAATCAAAAATTAACTTTGTGTGTCCTAAGACTCATAAAGGAGACTTCGACGCAAACTTTTATTTTATTATAAGAATTATTTGAAAATATGAACATTCTGCATTGTCATTTTCTACAATATATAATGAAAATACAATACCATTGCAAAATCTTTAAATGCTATAAACTTGCCTCTGTCTATATAATCGGAAAATAACGCGCAATTGAGTGCTGTTTAGAGTACACATGGATCAAACAGCAATTTGTGGACTGTAACTTTGTCGATGATCACGTGCCGGTGAAATTTTGGTGGAAGATATTGTCATGCTCCATCTTTCTCACACAATCAAAACCTTAAGCGATTTCAATATTTCTTCACATAGCGGAAAATCTCTCCTTGACAATTCAATGAAGTCTAAACTGTATTATCGCGTAATAACGCTCATGAGCTTTATTTAGAATAATGGCCCGACTTAAGCTTAATTTGAGCCAAATTTTAAATTCCTACGCGTTATTTGCAAAAATATGTAACAATAATGCATACTAATATGATTCCTTTTATTATTAGATGACTACAAATTTTCTAAAGAAAATTTATTTACAGCATGAATTACCTACTGAGACTATGGTAAATATCTTTAAATTTGTAAGAAATCCTATGAATTTAACTAGAAGCTGCAAAAGATGGTCTTTTATATGTAAAGATCCTCAAGTCAGGGCAGAGTGGATCATTTATCAATTTGGAAGAGCTCATTGTCTCTTTTATGCTATTAAATTGGGACCTACATTTATCTCTGTTGAAGTCGCACGATCTATTATTACCAAAGGTGGAATTCTTTCAAGATATTTTACACAGCGTCTTCTTATTCATTATGGCAATTATGATCAAAAACTTATCGAGTTAAAGATCGCTCATAGCGCAGAACAAACAAATATAAATAGCTTTAAGACTTTGCAACAAAAAATAATACCTTGGGCTAGTAATTTGCCAATCTCAGTTTATATGTTTTTATTAACAGAAGCTTCTAATCAATTCAATGCTGTCTTGTATTTAAAAGGCAATGATATGGTACTTTTTCATTTTCTTTCTGGAGGAACTCATACTATTAACTATGCACCAACGGTTTTGGAAAAAAATTATGAGACAATCAAGGATCTAATTTCATTCAAGAAATTTATACCGTTCCCACCAAGAAAGTCTAGTGATACTCAAATTAATTCACCAGAAGAGTATCCACCACTGGATGGAAATGAAAATAACCGGCAACTAATTTCAATTGCGCGATCAATCTTAATCCGTAAAGACTTAGTACTATTATGGAAAGAAATCGGTTATTTTGAAATCTGTGAGGATGTTAATAATCTTGTGATGGAAGGAGCACTTTTAATTCTATTCCCACCAGCACAACCTCCTGAGTGGACTAAACCTGACACTAAAGCTGTTAAGACAAGACTTACTGAATTAATTGATCTAGGTTTTCAATTAAATTATGAAGTTATTATCGATATATTCCACCGTTTTGAAAGTCGATTAGATGACATTGGGATTATCTTAATAGATTCATTCGCAGAAATTAAGCAAAAACCACGAGATTGTTTCTTACGTAGATGTTTAATCGAAACATTGAATCCTGCTAAGTTAGAAAAGAATTCAGATATTATGAATTTCTTCTACCAATATTTACCTAATACAGCAGAGAAAGAATTTAACGATGCTATAAATCTCTATTAAAATATGTTAAAAACTCAAAATATTTAAATTCTGACTATGCCACAAAATTTCCATTGTTCAATAATATGCAAATTCGTCTAATGCTCGAATCCTTTACTGGTTTGCAAGATACAGAAATTCATTAATAGAATACCAATGTCTTGCAGCGAATAAGCAAAATTACATGTACGAATGATCACTTTATGGAAAGAAGTTTTAAGCATTTTAAGGTTATGTTATTAGTTAATCATGATTGGCACAGGATACAAATTTTTAAGTTATAATATTTATATATCCATGCATCTAAAACCAGATACTGTACTTATAATAGCGTATTATTAAATTTTATTATTATTTTTTTTTTGTTTTAAACAAAGACTTCGTTCAACACTTAATACATTTAAAATATTAATGTAGGCATTTAATCGGTAAATAGATATTTATAACACTCAACACAGTTAAAACGTGAATATAGGCATTAAATCGATCGAATAGATGTATAATCAATATAGTCAACGTAAATACAAACATTTAAATCGTAATAATAGATATTTATAACATTCAAAACAGTTAAACCGTAAATATAGGCATTAAATCGATCAACAAATATATAACATTCAATAAATTAAACGTAAATGTAGGCAATTAAATCGATATAATAGACATAACGTCAATAAATATATGTTTTGTGTATTTAACAAATACTTTCAATTTTTGAAAGTCTACGGACACGTATCGATCAAATGATATTTTATTTTATATACATCTACCAAACAAATAATTAAATATACAATTTACTGATGTGTCTAGTGTGTTTGTTCAAGTAGAGGATTGGCGTGACTATAACTATTTTAATCTAAAGCAGTATTAGCCAGTATTTTTTAAGGGTTTACTAAATTTCCCTTCTAGTTACAAATATTTTAGACAATTATAATGATGCTAGTGGCACCCATTTACACTTGTTACATATAAAGAAAGAAATAAACAGAACGGAAACAGAATATAACAGATAGGTCACGTGAGGACGAAAAGTATAAACAAACGTATCGCAACTGATACATATTACTTTCCTTATTCAGTCACCAAAAATTTAAAAAAATTCTTAGCGAATTCTATCAGAAAGTTATTGAGAAATTTTTGTTCAAAGATTGGAAAATTTCTGCCGTAGCTATTTTCTTAGGTTTTAAAAAATGCTCCAAACTTTGATCAAAAATTTCTCGACAACTATTTGATAGAATTCGATAAATTTCTTTTTAAATGAATTAGTAGAATTGATTTAAAAAAAAAATTTTATAAATACTATTGGAGAAAATTTGGTTCAAAGCTTAGAAACCCTTTATTTTCTTAGGAGGCGACAGAAAATTTCCCAAACTTTGAATGAAAAAAATTTCTCAACAACTAGATTGAGTTCGATGAAAATATTTTAAATGAATTCAACTAATTCATAGAATTGATTCATCGAATCTATTGGATAGTTTGTCGAGAAATTTGGTCAAAAATTAAGAAAAATTTTTATCCGTTGCTAAAAATCACGTGGTATTTAGTACATGGAATTCACGTTACGTAGACTTTCCGTTTTCAAATCGGCTGTAACATCAAAAAATAATAAGAACGAAAAGCATTTTACGTATGTAATATATTATTATTTTAGATGTATATAGCTAGTAGCGCCAGATATCAACTTTATTGAAAGATCTTTATTGAGTATGAGCAGCATACATCATTGTTATTGATGTGTAAATCGAGATTGGATATGCTATCAGAAATAGCAATTATAATTACGTCGGGCATCGCCGTCATCGGTTGAATCCGCGATGCGTAACACCAGCTGGTGGTTTCCTGCATTGCATAAAGCAAACTAACCTTAATAAGAAGTTTAAGCTATTATAAAATGGCAGGGTACACTTGGACTCTATGCAAGTTCCCATGAGTAGGAGGGTTACAGGTTGGTCTGCCCATCACATGCGCCTTACACTCATTACCCACAATAGTATTGTTAGGATTCCATATTACGATTCTAAATTAGGCAGTTGATTAATTCTACTTGTCTGCCTTCATGTGCACTCTTCCACGACACCAACCTATATATAGTATTCTCAATTATGATTAACGGCTGACTTTGATCTAACCAGATGGATTGCTTCCGCCATATCCTTGTTTGGCTATTTTTTCGGTCTGTTATATTACATCAACTTGAAGATCGAATCTGAATGAATTAGATTAACATTTAAATTCTTTGAATCATTTAAAGTTTTAATATTATTTAAATGTACGCAGATTTATTTAATAAATTGGTTGTTTTTGAATTTGACATTACTGTATCACAAAAATGGGGCATATATTTGGGTTTGGGTATGATCCCAAATTAGGTAGAAATCCCGATTCCCAAACCCAAAATTAAGTAATAATGTTGTAACTAAAAAAAGGGTTTGGACCGCAACCCAAGTTGTTTGACTTTTGGCATGCATATTATTTTGATAGAACTTAGTGAATTATAAAGAATAAAAAAGAATAATAATTAAGGCAATTACTGTACAGTACTATTTGTACACTACGTATATAAACATGGGTACATATGGTAACTTAAAATTTTGCTTATGAAACCACACTTCGGGCTCTAACAAAAAAAAATTCCTTGCAAAATTTTATTATAAACTATAACCCCATCCAATCCCAAAGTTGACCCTAACCCTAACCTTAAATCGGGGTTAATTTTGGTCTATAATTTATATTTTACGCGGATTTGCAAATCAATTAATTAGTACCCGCGTACATATACGTAGTGTATCAATAGTTTTTTTTTTCTAATTAAAAATGATACAAAAATTACTGTAAATAAAATATTGTCAGTTACTATTTGTTCACGGGTGTTTGTACACGGATGTATGTAACTGCACACGCATCCACTTACTTGCGCGGGTAATAGGTAATAAAACAAACTCTTGAAGAGGAAATAGCCAATCGGGGAGTGCATATTTTGATTATTCCGGTATCGGGAATGAAATTTTACATATAATAAATGTTTATCGGTTTCTATATCTTCTAAAGTTAAGCTCTAACCATAAATTTTTATCTCACGCACTTACAAAATTGGATTTCCTTTTTGGTTCGCAACACCCGCGCAAAATAAGTAAAACGGTTATGTTCAGGGCCAATGTTTTCTGGTTTCACATAATGCCACAGAATTCACAGAAATAGGTTTATATCACAGAATATATGGGCTGAGTGCTACAGAAAGAGGGAAATCGGCAAATTTTCAAAAAAATTTTTTTACACATATCAATTTAAAATAAGATAAGGAATATTTTTACTTAAAATACAAAACGAGTGTATTAATAATATTTTGTAATATAGCTCTTTAATTTTGTCGATTTCTTCCTTTTCTGTAGCACCAAACGCATATTTATATCACCGCAAAATATCACGGAAAATAGTTAATTATATAGAAAGATCAAAATAAATACTAATTTTAGACAGTGGGTGATTTAATTTAGGCCAATATCAGTAATCTCAGAAAGGTGGACAATTAATGAACATGAATTACGAGCATGTTGAGTCGGAAAGTTTCGGGAATATAATAAAGTCTGCATGAATTTAGAACATAAATAGTCATTTTACACCACACAATTGTAAATAATTCTCAAAAATTGCCCACATCACATCGCATATAATTTATTTTTAAGACCTGCAGAAAATTTGTGCAAATCCAAAAAGGGAAATTAGCAAATCGGATGACGTAAAAATGTTATTTTCCCGAATCAGCACGACACGTGAGCAAAGCGAAGAAAACCAAAAAATAGAAAATACAAGAAAACGAAGTGTTTAGTCCTAATGAAAATGACGGGAATGAAATTTTATACAAAAATAATTATTTATTTTTATAATCTCTAAACTTAACACCCTAACACTAAATTTTTAATTTCACGAACTTAGTTTATTTTTATGTTGAATTTCCTTTTTTGGGTTTGTATCACTCGCAAAAAAATAGGGATGTTATCCTGCTTGCCGAAACTCAGTTCGACCCTGCTTGGAACCGAACCCAATGGAACTCGAGTTTTTGCGGTCACATGATTTTTATTATTAAATCATGCTCCAAACGAGTTTGATAGATCGGTTGAGCAATATTAATTTAGACTATCGTTATGACGAATAAATAATTACGAAAAATCAATTTTCTTTGACTTTTTTTTTTTAATTTAATGTGGCATGATATGTTGAATAAAAAATTACTATCTTATGACGAACAAAAATCAATTTTCTTTGACTCTTTTTTTTTTTTTTTTTTTGTTGTTTTATTTTTTTTATAAAAATTTTTTTTTTTTTTTTTATTAAAATTTATTTTTCTTTGACTTTTTTTTTTTTAATTTAATATGACGGAATAAAAAATTACTATCTTATGACGAACAAAAATCAATTTTCTTTGACTCTTTTTTTTTTAATTTAATGTGGCGTGATATGACGAATATAAAATTCTATTTTATAACGAACAAAAATCAATTTTCTTTGACTTTTTTTTTTAATTTAATATGAAGGAATAAAAATTACTGTCTTATGACGAACAAAAATCAATTTTCTTTGACTCTTTTTTTTTTAATTTAATGTGGCATGATATGCGAATAAAAAATTACTACCTTTATAACGAACAAAAGTCAATTTTCTTTGACTTTTTTTTTTTTTTAATTAAAAGTTAATTTAATGTGACGACAATTAGTCATTTTAATTTTTTTTTTAATAAATAATAAAATATGCGATTTCTTTTTTTTTTTACATATTTTTTTTACTTGAATTTCACTATTCGATGGACGAAGACAATACATTTGAAGAACTTATCCATTCAATTGAACCTACCTCTTCAGGTTCAATATCTCAAAATGCACTTGAACCTGGAACGCTTATAGTAACAAACCATCCTCCAAAGCGAGTAAAAAAAGGAGCCTTTCTGGAACGAACTTACTGAATTTGGTGATAAATGACATTGCAACCTTTGCAGTAAAACGTACCGAGCAAAGAAATGTTTTCGAAAGCAAAAAATACAATCAACCCAATACGTAACAGGTTGTCTGAAGAAAATACCTCCGCAAGTCTCTGCTTAAAGACCTGGTATTAGTGATTGTACCCGGGTAGAACTTGCAATTGTGTGAAATAGTAATTTATCCGGATATCCGGGTAATTTAATAATAACCAGGTAGAGGTTTTCCCAACGGGTACAATCTCTACCCGGTATTATTGACTGTAATGAAGATTAATAAAATTGGATAAAAAAAATAACAGTGAATAGATGCAATAACATTATAATGCAAAAATTTATATATTTTAAATGTATTTGCTTTAATAAAAAGTAATAGCGATATGAATGATCGCCAAAAAAAAAAGTATGATCGCCAAAAGAAAAAAAAGTAATAGCGATATGATCGCTAAAAGAAAAAAAAAGTAATAACGATATGATAAAAAAAAAAAAAAAAAGCAGGTAAAGCGATAGCAGGTTTTATTAAACTGCTTATGCAAGCATAATTATTAATGCATTTATATAAACTGAGTTCAAAAAATCGGTTTTTATTTAAATGTGCTCCGAACAGAGTTCCAACCGGTTTTAAGCACAAGCTAACCGGTTGGAGCAGGATAACATCCCTAAAAAAAAAAATATAGAAACCAACTGATATTTTAAAATTTCGATGATGAAACCACATTTTGGTTTCAAACAAAAAAATTCCTTGAGAAATTTTGGCATAAACTATACCTCACACTATTTTCAAACCCTCCCTTTACTCTAACTATAAGCAAGCGTTTATTTAATTGGCATGTTATACGAATTTGGAATTAGCGTACGCCCTAAAATTTTTCATTAATAAATTGGTTTTATTGTTAAATATTTTTTATAGTTAAGACAAGGCTTTCATTAGTTTTAGCTTTAGTCGTTGTCTGTTATAATCTTCGATGTTTTTAAACAATTTAAAAAACGCTATTGCCATTCTTAATTACATTCTATATTAACATAATTTGATTACTTAATTGATTTACTTTCTAATAGTATCATCAAAAAAATATCAAAAACAGAAATAGTGAAATTAAAAAAAAAGTTAGAACATATAGTACAAGACAAAACAAGGAAGTGCAATAACGCTAAAGAACATTAACCACGATATGATTTGTAACAATTTTAAGAATATTTTCAGCTTATTAACAAAAATATTGAAAATTTTGGATGCAATTAGAATATTTATTTATAGTATATATTAAAGTGAATTATTTGAAAAACATCTAATTTGATATTAGCGAGTTTTACTGGATTACATAAAATAACCAATTTTAATATATAATGATATAAAAATTTTTATAACACTTCAAATATTCGCATTTCATTAAATAGAGTGTCTAACAAATTTTAATAATATTGCTGCCTTAGAATCAGAAATATCTAATCTACAATTTATAAATTAAAATTTATTCTCTTAATAAAAAAAAAAAAGGTATATATGGTGTAAATGAGAACAGAATTTAAGTGAATTTGGAATTTCCTAGTTAAATTAAGGATAGAGTATAAAAATTCCGAATTCACTTAACAAAATATTAAAATGAGCGACCAAATTGCTTTTAATTAAATGTAACATGTTGTTCTTTAATGAATTAATGGATTTGATTTTTAAAAAATTTTTAATATTTATTATGAGAGAATATTAGTTTAAAATTCTGCTTGAGGAGATAGGCGAGACAGCATATTTATTAAAATATTGTTAGGTTATGTTATCCATTTTTGACTTTGAAATGCTTCATAAGCTAATAATAAGTTTATCTTGAATTTTTCATTACCAGAGAGCACTTTCCATATAGTTGACCGGGGACCAAGAATTTTAAATATTAGTCTAAGGCATATAACTTAGTAGGTACCATATTAACTTTTATTTTTAAATAAAAAAAAAATTGCACAAAAAAAATATGTGCAATGGAGTACATGACCATATTTATTAATTTGCAAGGTCCCCTTGCATTTGAAATTGTGAGGCACATTTTATGTTTTTAGATCAATATTTGACAAAATAATTTTTGCAATGGAATACATAACTAAAGTTCATTATATGTAAGTTCAACGCCTCAACAATGCAAACATTAACTAAAAATAGGGATAGTGAAATTATTAAGTATTATTACATCAAATTGCATTCAATCTGACTTTATATAATTGGTCGCATTATCTAATACGATGTCATCCATTTTACTATTCCAAATACGTAATTTCTCTGCTTCATTATTATTCAACGAAAATTTCTTCCAACAGTGTATGCTGTTACAATGTACTTCGTTTATCACGTAAACTTACAAACCGTAACCATCAACATCAGACATATGTCAAGATTTATAATTAACCATTATCGCAAGAAATTCCGAAGTCTGTGTAATCTAAAAAAGTAACCTAATTTATAATTGGAAATTCCGAGATCTGTATCATAGAGAAATGGACAAAATTATTTTGTACGTAATAATTACTTATTATGATTTATCTCTTACTTAATATTAAGTAATATTAAATAATGATTATTATACATTCTATTATCTATTACGTGTACATATAAAACTCATGTTAAAAGTTGGAGACGGATTATCAAAATTGTTTAGATTGAACGAAAAGTTACTGCTAATAATAAAGTTATTACCTATTGCAAGGTAATATTAAGTAATATTAAGTAATAATATGTAACTGACTTTGCCCATCTCTAGCTAGTATTATACCTTATCTAAAGCAATATTGGCGCAAAGTTGATATATTACAATTAATGCAATAAAGTTAAATTAAACGAATCATGGATATTCTTGCTATTAATGTTTATATTTTCAATATAAAAATGGTTAAAAGAATTTATACGTCACGTCACTGTTTTTAAAGTGACCTTATATATAGAGATCAAATGTTTATTTATATAATTATATTTTTAAATAATCATATTTAAATAATATGTGGTCTATTAAAGTCACTTTAAAAAAAAGGCAAGTACGACCAGAGATGTTTCACAATGCTACAATTTGTCGTAATTACAATGAATTTCGAAATTCATTATAATTACAACCAATTGCGGCCAATTGCGGCATTGCGTTAGCACCTCAACGTGTAAATATTGACATGCCTACCATATGACATCATATATAAATAAAGGAATTCACCTTCTTTCAGTTTTATTTAATCGGTCTTCAAACAAAACTTCGTTATACATAAAATGCCTCGCTTAAAATCTTCACGTTATTCTGCAAATCATCGATATTATGTAAGGCATAGAGAACGTATTCTTCAACGTAGACGCGACCGTATTCAGTCTATAATTTCGAGCACACCTTTACTTCCTACAAATAACAACATCTATCAGTCACTTCCTTCTATTAATGAAATTTATCCTTCACTTCCTCCTAATGATAATCTTTTTCTATCACTTCCTTCTATCGATAATATCTTACCAAGATCATTCTGGTAATGCAGACTATACTTTTTATATTTTGATTATTCCGGATAATAATAAACTGATGCTGGCATCAAAAATATCCGACGGTAGTTGAATTAATACTTTAAACTGAATGATTTTATACGATTTAATTTTGTTAACGAAGACAATTCGATATTCACGTAATGAACTATTTATATCCGATTATCAGATTTTAATAATATGTCTGGTATTTTTTTTCGTATTTCAGTATTTATATTCGAAATGGCAAAATCTAAATATTTAATATTCGCAAAATTATGTTAAAGTTTTTATATGAATTCCGTACAATTTTCGAACGACATTAATGTTAACATGTTAAAAACTTTGTAATATTATCGAAAATATTCATAAGTTGAATTTTTTATTTATCTATATTTAAAATTGAATGACATCATCAGATGTCAGTTAATAAAGTGTTACATTTTTTTGATCTTCATTTATTTGATTTTCAATCTGTCAAATTAGCTTATCAGTTATGCATAAACATTAATGTACCAGTTAGATGTCAAATATAGAGACCCGCAAAATTTACTCTGATAATAAAATGGCAGAAGCTCCTTTATCATAAACTCTGAATATGTGAACCTTTTAATTATTTTTTCAAATTAAGTTCATTTCACTATAAAGAAGTTTTTTTTTATCAGCTTCTCCGTCGCAATCATATCTTCTTCGGGTAATGTCGGGTAAATATATCAATAGAAGATTTTAAAAAATGAGTAGATAACGATAAGATGAAATCAGAAAACAAAAAATTAACCATATATGTACATAACTCTGATCATTTTATCCCTTTTTGAATTTTGTACTATTCAAAACAAGAAAAAACTTTTGAAAGATAAATTCGAGTAAGGTAATAATCTAATGAAAATATTTTTAATGTTAATATGATCCAATCACTTAAATGATTAGATATCTATATTATTTCAATAATCATAAAATATCGTTAATTCTAAAATTAGGTTATATGTCGCAGAGTGTTCTTTACTAAAAAAAAGTTGTATAAAACTTTTACTAAAAAAAAAAGTCGTATAAAATTTTATTGACCATTTTGTACAAATTACTATCACGTTACCTAACGTTAATTGCGTTTTCAATGGAAATTATTTAACACTAATAATAATAAGCTTCGATCAAGATTTGACGAAATTTTATCTACTGTATTTGGTAAACCAATTATATAAAAGGTTTAAAAAATTGCCGCATAAAGTGAAAAATATGAATAATTATATGTACAATTTTGTCATTCGCGTAAAATTTGCCCTAATACTTCATAATTTGATATTAATATTTGCAAATTTATACTAAAAGTTTTTTATTGAGTTTATTAGTACAATCAAATTTCGAATTTAATTAGTTCCAGACTTTGATTAATTTATCGTTATAGTTTTGCCTGGACGTACGTATCCACTTGTAAATATCTGGTATACATAATTGAACCGCTTTTTTTATACCCTAGATCATTCATATGCTTTAAAGTAGTTAGGTATATAGATTACTCTAATATCATGTTTTACACATATTTCGGTTAGCCAGTCAAAAAATTAATATAACTTTCTACTATGATTAATCACTAACGATCAAATCAGTGCACAAAATTTCCGAGTGAATAAATGCTTTTTTTCTTTTCGGAAATTGTCGTAATTAAACGGAAGTCTCCGAAAATTAACAGTAGGTTTTATATACAGGTTCTAAATATTGTCCAACTACAAGCTAATGCTGGCGATTGTTTTTATTAAAAAAATCCATATAATAAAAAACCTATAGTCTAGTTACTAAATCAAGATCACGGTGTATAAATCAGCTACACATTGTACTGGGTTCTATAAATGGAAAATTTTTACTTCCGCTTATATTAATGATACCAATGTACAGTATTACTATTACAAAGTTGATCGTAAAATTATTACCGCACAGCTTTGCATACACATTTTACAAAAAAGCCGAGATTGATTAATTAATACCCCGGGTACAATGTGAAGAGAGAGATTCTATACGAGGGATATATTGAAGAGAATATTATTTTTTATAATATGAATTGATCATATAACAGAATCATTAGAATCATTGATTTTGCTATATGATTAGTACCGTTATACTTTTCAAAAATGATAGAATGCACAATTGAATAATACTTGATACTATTCAAAAGGGTTACTTTCAAGGGGGCTATGCAACGCTGTACACTCCATTTTCGTTTCTTATGTTTGCTACACGAATTATTTGCGAACCCGGGTTTACTACAATGGAACAAAATAAATAAAAAGCAAAGATTATCATTTTTACGCCAATCAACAAACAGTAAAAACTGATAGGTTTGTGTGACGATAATTATGAAGTTTTTTATTAACGCATACACTTGTAAACATTAAACATAATACGAACATTTTTTTTATAATGGACTCTTAATTTATAGTTAATGTCTATTCTTTTTCGTATCAAGTAAAAGCAAAATGATTTTTAATTGTAACGTCATTACATGATTCTTGTATTATTGAATTCGTTATAATGAATGATCTCTAAATTAATTTGTGTTCCTATTTGATCTCACAATTTTAATTAAAATGGCTAAGGAGAAATACAAATTGCCTTTTCTATATTTTATTTAATTTAGTGAATCCTTTAAAATGAAATTTAATTTCTATAGTTTCGTACCAAGAATTATTAAATATTCTGCATCCAATTGAAATTCTATTGATAGAATATTAGAATTATTGTAAGAGATACAATTCCTTTAGTAGAATTTTAACAACTATACGTTTGCAACAAATATTATAGGAAAAACCATTTATTCATATACAGAAAAAATTTTAAGTACTTAAATAGTAATATGTAATCTTTAATCGCACGTACTAAATCTGATGTGCACTTTTGAGTATTGAGTTGTCCTTTAAAATTTATCAACATTATTCAGACCTTCATTAATATAATTAATGAACAAAATTGATCTGTCGTGCAAAATGCGCTGCGCTGCAAATGCTTAATTCCTGGGGGCACAATTGCCTAATAATCAGTAATAAAACGAATGATAAAAATGAATATTAACATTTACCAAAAAAGGTAAAATAATTTGATTAATGAACCAATAGTTACTTGTTTGTTTGTTTACGATGCAGGAAAATTAAAAAAATTATTTCATTTAATGAAATCATTTTATTTGCTATCAATTAGTTAACCAACGGAAAAATGTGAAAATCCTTGAACCCTTTGAGAATCAATATTATCTTTTATATATAAAAAGAATTGATATTACATGATTGGTAAGTAATATGATTGGTGTTATAAAAATGACAACATAATGCATCGGCTCATTATAAAATCTCCTAAATTTGAATAGTCTAGTATGTATTAATTTGAATAATGTTATTATGAAAATGAAAATTCAAGGTGGAAAAAAAAATGGCAAAACATAAAGCATTCATTATTTATTTAGAAGAATGCCTATTAGGCGTTAATCATCATAAGAGTTATATTATCCGAATATTGTACAATTTGGAATATAAGTTGAATATTTGCAAAAGTAGTTAAGATCGTTGAAATTGAATAAATCTTTGTTCAACGTTACACACTCTCCTGAACTCCCTAAGCAAATATATAATCATAATCGGGATTTTTCGGTTAAAATTCGGGTTCTATCGGTACATTATATCGTAAGTTTGTTTTTAATTTTCCCCTCTACAAAAAAAGTAACGTTAAATGATGTTTTAACTTCAAATGGTTTAAACTTGTTTTGAATTATTACGTTTTTCAAATTACAATAACATAATGGTCTCCTATTAAAATAATTCTTTCTTTTTTAAGTTAATTTGTCTGGAAATAAGTCTCCTTAATATGTATCAATTTTATAGCATTATTTCAATTATTATGGCGTTTGAAATTAAATTTTGTGTAGTGTTATTTTTTTGATATTTGTGCGGTATGAATTATGCTAGCATTGTTTCAGATGGACCTAAATTAGGTTTAAATGAACTTAAATTCGGTTCAGATGAACCTAAATTCGGTATGGGTGAACCTAAGTTTGAACACAATCGGTTCAAATAACCCATATGAACTTCAAGTGAACCCAAATTCGGTTCAACTGAACCTATATTCGGTTAAAGTTAAAGTGAACCTATCTTCGGTTTAAATGGCCTAAATAGGTTCAAGTGGACCTATCTTAGTTGATAAAATTCAAATAGTATATAATTCAATTAGCGTCGACTTTATTTTTTTTCGTATTTACATGGGGATGGTAATAATGGGGATGAAATTACTCTTCTTAATAAGAAGATTTTGTTGAAATTGTTTAAATTATTTGATGGTGAAATTGGTGAAATTAGTTTTTCAATAATAAAAATAAATTTAATTTATGTCAACAATTAATTTAAACTAAACTAAATCAAATACAATAATTGTTTTAGGCTTAATTTATAGACATATTAAAAATGTTGAAATTATTGTTGAAATTAAAAAAATTGAAAATGAATTTTACCCCAACTATAGGGAGGGGATCAGACAAATATAAAAATCAATATAGTGTACTGAGAAATCCCAAATATAAGTTATGCTGAAAAATCCCCAGCTGCCATGTTAGCTATTATATCGACAATCTGCCACTTCTATTTGTTTAATTTTGGGGGAGATTTCAGGAGATGGAGGAGGGATAATGTTAAATGAAGTATCAATTTCAAATTACCTGTGTTATAATTGTGGGAAAAGTCAATAGTCAATATAAATGGGACAAATTTATTAGATAAATTTGTCCCATTTCTATTGACTTTCCCCCAATTGATTGTTGTTTACAAATTAATATTAAAAATTTCTTTTTATTTATTAACTTTATTAACTGGAATTATTACTGGAAATTTACTACTATTTAATCCAGTATTCTGCCAATTTTAGTTTAATACTAGAGACAATGAGGTTTCTTTAATTTAGAGTAATAAATAACGAAATAAAAGTATAAAAAATAAAAGTGTAGCCAGCTTTAGACTTTTATACTTATACATATTTTAATAATTAGATATATCATGCTTACAAATAGAAAGAGGGATTATACTTATAAATGTTGAAGTATAAGATGATTATACTTGTACGTATTCTACATCTCAGATATGTTAGATAATCGAATGCATACAATATGATTTAAAGACTATTTGCATACCTATCTCAGCATTAATATTAATGTTTCATATTGTCGAAGGGTTAATTAGCCTAACCAGAATCTAATATCTAATTCAAAACATTCGCACTAATTTTGTTGTCTCGCTTAGCACTTGTTCTATTCACTTGACACACTTTACTAACAACTTCATTACTAAAACAATGCTTTTCTTTATTGACCAGGGAACTACCATTTTGCTTCCTACATTTTCTCTTATTTATACCATTACATATCGCAGCTTTACATTACTTAATTACTTAATTATATTCACTTATTCATTTGTGCTACCCTTACTATTACCTTACGTCCTTTTACTACCTTACCCCGTAATTACTTTAACTCTATCATGCTGCTGATCATTGATCACAGTACTTATCATACCCAATCCTGTAGATGCCGCCCCAACATTATTATTCCTTTGATAACTCTGGTTGATGCTATTGCCACATGACTCTCTCAAAGTATTTTCCAAACCCTCCTTTACAATTTCTACATTACCACACATCTCGTTCTCTATTAGTATTACCTTACCAAGTATAAGGGATCTCTGAATACTATGTAATACAAGCTGGACCCCACTAGTCCTTATTCTTGAGGACCACTTCTTCTTGACACAGCCTTTTGTCATCACGTGCACTGGATTTTTTGTCCCAGGTAAATAACTTTTTTACTCTTCTCCTTGTAATTGGATTCTTTAATTCACTTCTATTTCACTCATTTATATATACCTGCCCATACTTTCCTATTTTTCGAATTCTGTATGACTCATCTACAGTCAGACCTTCCTATAGTCACCAAGTTGGTCGCGTCCTATTGTGATGCTTGTATAGAGGTGTGACTATAAATAAAATTCCTAGCCATAGTCACATAACCATAGGCCAATGTGTGTTTAATAAAATATGTAGTTGTAATATATTGGAATACTATTAAAATTTTAAAATGTTTAACAGTGAATACCTTTCGATCCAGTGGCCCAATTTGGATAAAATGACTACCAGAGTGCTTGTCTTAATGAGACAATTCTATTGAGTCTATAATCGTCCAAATCTAATCACAAAACCCAAGATTGCTAAGGATTTTTCACTCAAATGTTTAAATTTAATCAATTCTTAAACATATGCAGTGACACAAATTCTTAATTAACTCAGAAGCTTGTGATTAGATTTTAACGATTTTGGGCTCATTAGAATCATCTCATTGAGATGAACATTTGGTAATTGATTCACCCAAATTGGGTTATTGGATCAAAAGTTATTTGCTGTCAAACCTTTAAGAAGCTTTAATAGATAATTTTAAATATACATACTATATATTCCCAAAAATCAGCTCTGAAAATAAGCTACCCTGATTTTTTTCAAAAATCTCAAAAAATCCATTAGCAGTTGCTACATATAACATCAAAATTTTACTAAGTAAACCTCAAAAGTGGCATCAAGTAAACTTCTTTAGGATATCAAAATACACTTAGGCCACACAAACTTATACTATTGGTTTTCATATCCTGGCCGGGTCAGTGAGATTGGGTTTAAAATTTAATTTTTTTAATATATTAGCCAATAGAAATTCTCTATTCATAATCATATGAACAAAGCAAATTTTTAATTTTTATTAGGTATATATAGTAAAGATTATCAATTAATTACATATAAATAATGATAACAAATATAAAATTTTAAGAATACAGTACAAACCACATATTGTGAAAGTGTAAATCAGGCGTCATAACTTAAAACCCTAATAACACCTATAACTAATCTGAACTCTATACAAATATTAGTCAAGACTCCTAGTTCCTCGATTTTTAAATTTTTCTAAAAGAATACTTTACTGTGATCTAAGCTAGACCAGTTTGGGACTATACTATGAAATGCCAAACTTAAATAACTGCTTTAGAGTGAAAATTCAAAGGAAATGAAGTTTGTCTGTATAACAGTATAAAGAATAAAGTTTAAAATTTTTAACATATGAAATTTTTTACTGGGTATCCAGGTTGTAAGACAATAAAATTTTTAAATAAAATTTTTTTGTTAAAAAATTTTTTTAAAAAAAATTAAAATCTGGGTCACCAGGTCACAAAAGGTTACTTGGTAATATGAAACCAATAGTATAAGTTTGTATGGCCTTATAATAAAAATTTTACATCATTTGGACAACTTTTCATTAGTACATTTTTTAATTTTTCAAAAATTCAACAATTTGAAAATAAGCTACCCCAAATCTTTTCATGTAATTTTTGGCCAAAAATAGTAGCTTATTTTCAGGAATATTTAGTAAATATGAATATTGGCTAATTAGATTTTATAATCCATATTTAGTTAAAAATTGGTAACTATAATGAGAGCTTATTATTAATAAATGTTAAAAAATTAAAATTTTATAGTAATAGTGATTATAAGCAATTTGTGACTATAATAAAGGTTTTTTATTAAGTTTTAAGTCTGTCATACAATATTGGGTGCTTAAATAAAGGCGTGACTATATGAGGTGTACCTATAGAAAGGTCTTACTGTACTAGTGATCTAACTTTTATGAAGAAGTTTACAACATAGAATCTTATATTAGTACCAAATAGGGTTTCTCAAAATCAAATCAAATTGAATATTAGGCATATTTGAATTTGATTGAATTGAAAAATCCCTTGATTTGAATTTGATTTGATCAAATTAAATCAAATCAAATTTATTTATAATTTTTAAATAATTTAAAGTTTTGGTTGCTTTTCAAATTTTCAATTTACACAAAATTTCATTAAATTAATCAATTTTTGTATTAAGTAAAAAAGTTCTTCTAATCAAAATAGCCCTAGTTTTATAGAACAAAAAAGGCAATTGTCTTAATAAAATTTTGTGTAAATAGCTATTGTATCTATAGTTTCAATAAAATTTTTCAAATATTTGTCAAATCAAATCGAATATTTTGTCAATTTGAATTTGATTTGATTTGAAATTTCTGCATTTGAATTTGATTTAGATCAAATATTAGGTCAAATTAAATTGAATCAAATTGAATTGCAGAACTCTAGTACCAGATCCCCTATATAGTAAATTTCCTTTACTTTCATCTATGATTATATATTTCTTTCTATTATTGTTTTATCTCAATTTTCTCAAATTGTATATTTTCAAATCTTCTGACTTACCTCTTATTTGCTTTATATAGTATTCCAAACAACTCATCTGTAAACTATTCTTTTCTTGAAGCATAAACTTGGTAACTTTCCAGCAGTAATTGGATTAATATTATAGTATTCTGTCTATTAACCAAGTAAAATAGCAAATATTCTAAATTATTAATAGTAATATTTATGGTCTAAATTGCACTTTGCACATATTCATACTATTTATTTTGCTTTTTATTACATATTTTTTTAATTATCTGAATAAACTTCTGCACTGTTCTTTCTATATGTCAATTTATTCCAGATAGTATCTTGCTATAAATTATTGATCAATATTTAATTAGGTTGCCAACTCATTAGTTTATTGTTCTTAAACTTGGTCCTTCTATCTGAGACTAATGTAGCAAAACATCTATGTCTTAATATCAATTCATTTTAAATAAACTGTATATAGTAAAAGTAAAAAAAATATTAATATGTATGTACTGTATTTGCATGTAATAGTGAGTCAGGATGTTATTTTGAGCCTTGGCCCAAATTAAGCTTAATTTAAACTGAAATTTATAATTTCATCTCTGTATATTATTATGCACAAATATGGGTATTTATAGTAACTCTCTCTAAGTGCAACTTCTTTAAGTGCAACTTCTCTCTAAATACAATTTTAACTTTAGACCAAATATATATTTGGCTTATATTTTCTTAAATACACAATGTTAAAGGTCCAGTTTCAATAAATTGCACTTAAAGAAAGTTAACTATTTATAAATATTTATTGCTATACTCAATTTAACTTTAGAAAATAATTGTGCTATTATTGATAAATGCTTTATTCACTCCAAAAATACAGTAGTAAAAATTTGTAGTAATAAACATATTATTATTATACTTGCTAAAATCACTTTCTGTGCCTATTTGCCACTCTGTGAATATTAGATTAATAAATTATTTTTTATACTCGCTAAATGCTATAAAATAAATGAAATTAGAATAATTATTTATAATTAAATATAGAAATGTTAAATGGTTCATTTAGTTCAGTTTCAGTTCAGTTCTATAAAGTTCAAAAAAAATAAACTGAACTAAGGTTTATAAACTTCAGTTCAATTTTAGAGTTTAAACTTGAGTTCATAAACTTAAAGTATAAACTTGAAGTTAAACTTCGAAGTTCAAACTCTAGTTTATTAATTTTATTAATCTAAGTTTACTAGAACTATTATCTGGTAAGAATATATTTATCAGGCAGGTCAGATATTGTCTGACCTGTTTGGATAATTATTTTTTTTTTTTTTTTTTTTTTTTT
>QKWP01000001.1:1017720-1062212 GCA_003550325.1 Gigaspora rosea | reverse complement strand
TGTATAGAGTCAAAAGCCTTTGACATATCCTGTAGTAAGAGCCAGAGTTCTTGTTTCTGAGTAGTGGCTATTTCTATAATTGAGGAGAGTTGTGAAATTGGCTGTAGGGTCGATTGGAAGGGCAGTGCTGCATAATTTAGTGGTGAGAGAACTCGGTGTTTCAGAAGTATGTCAGAAAGTCTGTTGGTAAGAAGTTTAGTGAAAATTTTTCTAGAGTGATCGATTAGAGTTATCGGGCGAGTATTGCATAAATCAAAGTTATAGCGAGTTTTTTTCGGGATTGGCCAAATATTTGATTTCAACCAGGAACCAGGTGTTCTTTCTAGCCGTAGGCAGGTGTTGAACATATCTAGTAGCTTGTCAAGTGCCAATTTGGGTATGTGTTGAAGCATTTCGTTAGAGATGTTGTTTGGGCCTGTCGCTTTGTGCTTGGGAGCAGCCGAGATGGTATATATCAATTCGTCCAGAGTAAAGGGAAGAGGAAGGTTAGAGTAAATTGAGGGTTGTATAGATTCTAAAGGGTCATAGTAGGATTTCCATTCTTCCCAGTGTTCTTCGTTTGTAGGATTACGTTTTGTCCAATTTTTAAAATGAGCTGATGTGGCTGTTTTAATTTCGGTTGGGTCAGTAATTATAGTTTCGGTTGTGATAATTTTGTCAAAGCTGATATGGTCTTTTTCTTTTTTTAGGATACTGTTTATCATCCTTCCCGTATTGTCCTTGAAGTCGTTGTAGCGACGATTGGTATAAAATTTGATTTTCTCCATTTGTTGTAGATAGGTTTCTGCGTTTCTGGCCTTCCAAATAGTGGATCTGATTTCTTTTATGGACATTATTGTTTTGGCATAATGAGTGTGGTGAGTATTAGATTGCAATGCGGAAAGAGCAAGCGGGGTTAGTGTGAGTAAAGGAAGTTGTGCTAATGAGAGTGCTTTATTTTGGTGTTTGTTGATTGTTTGTAGTAAGAATAATGGGGCCATGGGAGGCATAGCTTTGTTTAGGAGATGGAAGCATTTATTGATGTTTTTTAATGCAGAGTGTAACTGTGTCGCTTTAAGAGATAGGGCATGGAAGGGCTTCGAGATAGTGGTGGTTTTTGGGATGTGTTTATGTGCGGACTGTGATATTGCATTTGACCAGAGATTCCAAGTTTTATCTAGTTGTTCCGGTGAAGTTATATCTGATGGAAAGTTAGCCTTGGAAATTAAAGTAGTGATCGTATTACTGAACTCATCCCAGTTTTCATTTGTTGTTCTTTCATAACAAAATATCTTCCGTTTCCTTTTCTTATTTTGGTGAGTGGCGGGGTTGAAGTTGGTGTACTATACAGAGGATAATATGCAGTGGTCACTGTCCGAAATACCAGCGGAATTAGTTAGCTGAGGAGGGTCGAAGTTTAAAAGAATTTGTGGAGAAACCTAGATGTCATCGATTTGGGAGCTAAGCCCTCTTCCGTGCCAAGTGGGGTCAGTGATTTTGTGGAAGTCCATCAAGCTGGTTATGTTGTTGGAAAGCAAGTCAGAAAAGATCGGTAGCCGGCATTTTTTATGTGAGCCAAAATTGGCATTGAAATCTCCCAGTAACAATATATGCCATTGTTTCCTTTTAGCTTCTAGAATCCAGAGTGATAATTGTTTTTGGGTGCGAGCTAAGAGGTCAGTATTGTTAGATGGTAAGTAGGTAGAGATGATGCGGGTTTTATTTCAAGGAAAGAAGAAATCAACGTAGATAGCTGTGCCGGGATAAATATTAATGTCGTGTATGTAGGGCTGTAGGGAGTTGTGGACTAGGAGGGCAGTGCCCATACTAGTTTCTCTGTTTTGTGGAGAAGTAGGTTGGAAATTAGAGACGAAAATTTTGTAGTGGGGTTTCGTGTAGGCCCTAGGATTATCTTTTAACTTGGTTTCTGTAAGGCTAATTATGTGTAATTTCTCTTGTAGGCAGTAATCTAGCCAAAGGTGAAGTTTGGTTAGATTATTGAGTCCTCTAATATTGTGAGTGGCTAAGTTTATTTGTTCTTTAGGATTTATAAGTTCGGATTGATCGTTGTTGGTAGAATCGTTGTGTAGGTCGGAAGTGTCCGGGGGAAGTAGGGTTTGTGAATTACTCATAAATGATATTGGTTTGATCTTGTTCCGGTACCATGGGGATTGCCCCATCGTTAAGTTTTGGTGTTTCCATCATGATCGTATCGGTACTGTCATTAACGAAGATGTCCCAGCCAGGGGGTGGGAAGGATGAGATTGTAAAAACAAATTTGGGGATTGTTTCTACCAAAAAGGTTCTGCTTAGAAAGTCTGCAGCTTCAGGGAATTCTTCTTGTTTGTCAATGGGGAATTTCCATTTGGTTGGAAGGTTACGTTGTTGAATTTGTTGATTTAGTTGTTCAATAGTAGCAGGAAAGCCATTGTCATTTATGTCTGTCTTTTTGTCAGGTATTTGGATCCAGTCCTTTGGAATAGCTCGGAAGAAGTAGTGTTCCCGTAGTGCTCGAGCAGCTATGACTAGCTCCTTTGGAGTAACGATTGGGAGAGTTAGGTTGATCTTTGTTACCAATGCCGGGTCCGTTGGGAGTTCCAGTTTGTCGGTATAATTGAAGCTTATTTATGCTTCGGGGAGTGGCTCTGGTAGAGCGTAGTATCTAGGGATTACTTGTAGGAAATGCGTGTATGTGTTCTGGTCTGTAATAGGGAAAGTAAATTGGGTGTTTAATACGAGGTTATTTGGATCAATTGGTAGACGTTTTTTGCTAATGAGGTAGTCATTGGGAAGCCTTTCGAAAGCATAGACCGTTCTCAGCTTGTTGACTTGTTCCTTAAAATGGTCTGCGTCTCTAGGGAAAAAGGGAAATTGCCCTCTGAAGCGAGGAGTGAGTTCTTGTGGGGTCAAAGGGAGAGGAATTTTTTTGGGTGGTAGGTCGAAGTACGAGTCTGGAAGCTTAGAGAAGATATAATATTGCTGCAATTGTTGTTTGTATCCGTATACTTTTTTTAGGTCAGCTCTGTGTGTAATCGGGAAAAATTTTCGAGTTTCTTTATTTAACCATTCTGGGAGTTCCGGAAGTGGTTCACGCTGGTCGGCAATGTAAGCATCGGGTAGTCGCTCGAACCTGTAGTGTTGTCTTAGTGTAATTGCTACCGCTCGTACATGTTTCCTGTTGGTGAGAGGGAGGTAGAATGGTAGAATTTTTTGTATTTGTACGGGGATGTTTTCAGGCAGGTCCGGTAAGTCAGTTAGAAGTTTGGTACGAGCTTGGTCTGCTGCAGTACGTATAGTGTCAAAATCCAAGGTGGTTTTTATTTTTGCAAATCCGGCTATATAGAGAGTATAGCGGGTGATTTCGTATGTGTCAATAGTAGTGAAGTTTAGATTGGTCCAGAAGTCCAGGGCCAATTTTTTTCTTAGCATATCTGATATTTGATCTTTGTTTTCTTTGTTGATCAAGTGTGCGTTATGTATTTGTTTGTATTTTGCAATTGCGTCATTTAACAGTTCTTGGAATTGTAACTGGTGATGAGGACGTGTGTCGTGTCTTCTTGTAAACGTGCGGAAAAATGCTCGGTCTTTATGTTTAAGCTTCAGCTTTATTGCCTGGGGAATATATTCTAGGGTTGGTTTGGTTTGCATTTTGTGGTAGATCAAATCCCTCAGCTCGATTGGGTTATCGAAAGCAGTAATGATTTTTTCACGTGTCCAGTAGGTAGCGTCAAATGGAGTTTCTTTAAGTTCAGCTAGTTCTGCTCTGAATTGGTTGGTCCATTTGTCGATTAATGTGGTTAGTTCTGGATTTTGTTTACGACGTGGGGCATTATCTCCGGTTAATGCTTGGCTATAAGTTTTGGGGTTAGGTACATCATCTAGAATCGTGCCGGTTGATAGTGCATCCTGTTGGTCAATTTCCATAATGTTATCACTTCGGGTAACGGTGTGGGTCGGATTCTCATCATTCTCATTTTGGCTATCGGTAGAGATCGGGTTATCATCAATTTTGGGGGCCCGCAAGGGATCGGGACCACGTGGGAATTTTTATCAGTTAGGACCTGGGGATTTTCTAAAAGGGGCAAGGGTGCCAGGGTCTGGTCCGGGTTCTCACCCGATTCGGTTTGTTTTGTTGCTAGGCACAATGATGATGACATTTCTAAATTTTGAGGGGGTAGGCTGGAATCTCCACTTTTTGCTGCATTTTCTATAGCGGGAATGGGTGAAGTGAAGGTTACATCTACATCGTGGAGAGGTTGTGTATTACGGGTTTTCTTTGTCGGACGTTGGGTATTGTGGTATTGAGGGTCTGGGAGATCTGTTTCCATGTGGTCCATGTTGTGGAACTTTCCTATTTGTGTGCAGGAATGAAGTGTTACCGACAAAGTCGGCAACAATTT
Organism: Gigaspora rosea; assembly: GCA_003550325.1. Lineage (NCBI taxonomy): Eukaryota > Fungi > Glomeromycota > Glomeromycetes > Diversisporales > Gigasporaceae > Gigaspora > Gigaspora rosea. The sequence goes on along the minus strand of QKWP01000001.1, from coordinate 1,057,833 downwards.
TTTGAAGGAAGTTGGTGTGCCGAAGGCTGTTGTTCGGTTTCTTTTCCTAGCGATTGTGGAGTGGGATGATGGTAGGTTACAAACGATGCTACGAGTTAATTAATTACTTAAAATATATGTGCCGTGCGAGGTTGTGTCAAACTTTCCGCTGTTTGTTTGTTTGTTTTTACGATTTGCAGTGATGTACAGGGGAGAGTTTTTTATTATTTTTGTTTGGATAATTATTTTCTTACTTAGTTACAATAAATATTAGATTTATAGTTATTAGATGAAACCTTGGAGTTTTACCTATATAAGTAGTATATATGTACTAACAAATTAACAATAGAATTATATGATTTTTCTGTAATTGCATCTACATGCAGACTATATATTATGGGCTCATAATCAATTAATTTATTAAAAATCATAATAATCTATAAAATCTAATATATCTTGTAGGGTTCCTCAAATTCAAATCAAATCAAATTGACCCTAATTTGAATTTGATTTGATTCAAATATTTGGATTTGAATTTGATTTGAATTTGAATTTTTAATAGTAATTTTCAAATCAAATCAAATATTTGTCAAATCAAATCAAATTTGGCCAGATTTGAATTTGATCAAATCAAATATAGTCAAATTTGAATTTGAATTTGATCAAATATTTGATTCAAATATTTGAAGATCAAATCAAATTGCGGAACCCTAATATCTTGCTCTTTAATTCTGAATAGTTCATAGTTAACTTCAACTACCTTGGCTAAGAATCCTATTAAACTAGACTAAATAGTATAAAAAATATTATTAATAATTATTTATCTAAGTTTATTAAGTAAATAAAAGTTAATAACCTTATCATATCTAGCTTCTTCTATAACAAGAACAGAAACATTTTTTATGTACTTTTAACAGAATTAATAATATTTTTATTATTATTAGCTAGATAGTACATATAGTGAAATATCAAGAGAATACATTATTTGTTATGCTAACACTCAAGCCTCTTTAATAATAAATTAAATACTATTTGATTATAATCTTCTAATTCTCATTTGTTGTACCAGCCATATATAACTTTTAAAAAATTCTTTATTATTATTGGAAACCTTATCTTTTTTGCAGTACAAAGCATATATAGAGTCTGGATTTTGTAACATAAAAAAGACCAAAAGATAATTAGATGCATTCTATTAAACTATTTCAAATTTAGTATCTATAGAATCTACTGTTTCTATATATTCTATTGGTTTATCATATGTTGCAATATCTTGTATCATAATTATTAGTTATTAACTGTACTACTTTATCTTTTACAAATTTGGTTGCAAAATCTGTAAAAACATTAATTAATGCATTAACTAATATTAAGTACTTGACAAATGGTGTGTAAGTTAATTTACTAGTTATGAGTTATTTAATTATATATTTAAAAACAATAATAATTCTTTATTCAAATTAATTAATTTGATATTATCACATTATATTTAGTAAACTAAATAGTGTACAAACAGATATATATAATTATATAACAAAATAAAAAATATATTGATTAGAACAAGCTAGCTACAGAGCTTGTTACCCAACTAAAATAGTAAAAAAAACTAATATATTTTATTACCAAAATTATCAAAAAAAAAGTTGTGATCTAAAAAACAAAAATATGCAAAAAAATTAGTTGGTGCTTTGTAATTATCAAAAAGTTTAACTAAAAAAACTTGTTAAGAAAACTGATTTCTACTACTACTCCAGTTATTAACTATTCTTGCTTCTTACTATGTTTTAAGACAAAGGCTTGTGCTTTTTTTGTATTTATACAATTTTGTGTTTTACTTATAGTATGTTTAATAGCTAAAAAAAATCTGCTCACTAGTTATACTAGTTGCTTGAATAATTAAATAATCATGTGCTATTCAAGCAAGAGATATTCAATATAAATATAAAAACTTCACCTTCTATTAAGGGTAGGGTGAACATAGATCATTTTTCATATGATCTATGTGGTATATTGGAATTTTGTATAGTAAATAAAAAAATGCTTCTGATAAATTTTTTTAAGATCTTGACCAATTTGTATAAAATTTATATAATAGATAGTTTTAAATAGTTTGTTTATAATAATGAAGTTGCGCAATATCCATTGCTTTAAAAAAAATCAACTTTACATATAATTAAATTTTTGTAGGACGCTATATAATTTTTGTAGGTTGTACAAAGAATTGATTGGTCAGATCATATGATGTTTACATGTAAATCATATGATATCATATAAATAGTTATACAAAGTTGATCTACAATCGGTTTTATATGAAATTGGAAATTTGTACACTCTACCCTTAAGTAAGAATATTTACTCATTCTTCAGGTGCATTAAGATATTCATCTAGTATATTATTATGTAATGTAAAACTACTAATACATTTGCTTAATTTGTTATCTAAAATAGTTATATGCAGATATTGTTTCAGCTTGAGTTTCAGCTTGTAATATAGTATTTTCTTTTTTTTTTTTTTAAATGTTAAAGGTGAGACCAATATAGTATTTTCTTCTGCTGTTATAGTATATAAGTTTAATATATTGAATTTTGTGAAGTATATTATCTCTCTAAGTACAGTACTATGTTCAAATATTGTAAATTTGGTTGATGGGTCAAAAAGAACTACTTTGTGAAAATATATTTGTAATTCATTTCAATAATAATTGCAATTTGACCTTTAATTATATCTTCTTTAATTTGAGAATCATCAGAACTTCCATAATTATGTAAAAACTGTTCATAAGTCTCTAAATGTCAGATAGCTTGAAGAAGAAAAAGTTTAGTTGCTTTATATATTGGTTTTAAAAGTTCTATGATCAACTATAAAACAAATTTTATATAAATATATATATGATTATTTTCATATAATATAATACTTAAAAAAAAACTATATTTATTTGTTTCCAATTATTATCAGTTAGATATAAGTATTTAAGCCCAGATAATAAAGCCACCAAAATATCAGTCACCTCTTAGATTCAACAAAGTTTGCCAAATATAAAATATGACAAATTCTATTTGCCATCAATATCAGATCTAGTACAAGAAATTGTTTATTTTTTATTATAAATACCTTTTTAGTTTTTTGAAGCTATGCTAAGAGTGGTGAATATGACTAGTAAATTTAAGAACTTTTTTTACAAACTTAACAAAAACTAAAATTTCTTTTTTAATAACAAGATTCAATATATGAGAGATATATTTAATTCTACAAAAACTTTGTATTATTATAATATAATACAAGTAGGTTTGCTAAATGATGACCACTTGCATTCATATTCATAGTATTGTTCATAGTTAAAGATAACAACTGTTTACTCAGCCCAAAATACTCTATAGTATAAAATCTTTATAGTTATACCCTATATAGTCACAGTTAAATATAGTAAAAAAACCTCATTATAGTCACAAATCACCTAAAATCACTATTATAAATATTTTGTTTTTTATTAATAATAAACTATTATTATAATTACAAAATTTGAATAAATATAGATTATAATATCTGATTGGCCAATATCCATATTTATTATTTAAAAATTTTTTATTAAAAATTCATAGTTTGATAGTAAATAACTTTTAATACAGTGGTTCAATTTGGATAAAACAACTACCAAAATGTTCATCTTGATACGATTCGATGAGCTCTAGATCATTAAATACAATAACAAGTTCCTGTGATTGTTAAAGAATTTGTATTACTTTACATATTAAAAATTGATTAAATTTAAATATCTAAGTAAAAAATCCTTTATAATTTTAGCATTTTGTAAGAAACTTGGATGATTTTAGACTTTTAAAATTGTCTTATTGAGCAAACACTTTGGTAGTCATTTTATACAAATTGGACCACTGGATCAAAAGTTATTTATTATTAGACATTTTTAATTTTTTAATAGTATTTCAAATATTCACAAATATGTTACTTAATGGCCCTTGGTCATGTGACTATAACAAGAATTTTATTTATAGTCACACTTTTATATACAGTAATTACCAAAATAGAGCATGACTATAGAGAGGTTTAACTGTAATCATATGCTCCGATTTTGGAATTTATAAAAAAACTTATTTTTTTAAAACTTTAAAGCTAGATAATTTTTGATCTATTGGTCCATTTTGAAATGATTTTACTACAAACTGTTCATCTCTTTAAAATGATTTCAATGAGCTAAAAATCATAAAAATCCAATCACAGGGTCATAAGAAAATGTGCTATCAAATAGGTGACACACCTGAAATTGGTTTGACATAGATCAAACCAATTTTAGATGTATCACCTATTTGACAGTTCATTTTCTCATGACCCTGTGATTGGATATTTGATATTTTGGGCTTGTTGGAATCGTCTTAAAAAATGAACATTTTGTTAGTAAAATCATTTAAAATAAACCAGTAGATCAAAAATTATATAGTTTTAAAGTTTTAAAAAAATAAGCTTTTTTTATAAATTCCAAAAATCAGTGCATATGTAAAAATTTCAGTATGCTATTCATATAAAGGAACTAAATTGAGAAAAATATATTGCATACCCAAATTATTGTCTATCCAATGTAATATAATAGAAAGGTAAGCCTGGTTGGTCAAGCAGACCAAGTATTAACAGTTATTTTGCAATTATGATTAAAGTTTTAAAAAAAACTGCATAAGAGTCTCATTCTTGCTCATATATGCATAAAATATGGTTAGAAATTGTCTGTCTTGATGACACTTTAAATCATAGATCAAGTACTAAAATTAATTTGCAAAAATCTTCATTTTTTACAACCTAAAAAGCCTGTTGATCACAAATAATTTAATAAATAAGAAGTCCATTAAGTTGGTTAACTTTTTTATTGCAAAAACTATAAGGTTCTTCGCACTTCTAATATTAACTGGAGTCTATTATAGTCTTCTTTATAGAGAGTTTCAAAATAGTGTTTAATTGTGCTAATTCTAGTAGTTTTACTATAACAAATACAACATAAATTGCAAAAAGCAAACTTCTTGTCAGCAGACTAGCTAAAATAGGTCCAAAAAGAATGTATAGTTCTTTGTTATTTCAGAGAACATTGTTTTTGTTCTTCTGAGTACTGTTCATGTTCTTTAGTAGCCAGCTCTTGATCTTTATTATTAGTTTTATCTATACCTCTAGCACTAGTTTCTGCTACGTCTCAAGCACTTGTTTCTGTTACTAGCTGATTATCTAAATTAAATTCTACAATAGACAAAAAGTCATCATCATCAAAAACAGGTGTAAAATTCTTGAGAAAGATTTTTCTAAATCAAGATTCATTTGAAAGATTTTATCTAAAAACATTTTGAGAAAATTTTTTTTTCTTATTTATATATAAAAATCTTAAAATAAGAGTTTTCAAGCCTTAAGAAGAAATAGTAGTGCATATACAAAAAAAACAATAATCTCTAATACCAAATTAAAAAGAATAACTCTTGATAAAAAAATTTTTTGGAGTGCTTATATTTAAAATATTAAATAATTCTTGTTAACAATCTTAGTTTAAATAAAAAAATTAAATACTATTTACATTTTATTAAAATTTGCATAAAAAAATGATAATTTTGCTTTTAAGACCAGTAGTTTATAGAAAAAAAAAAGAAATAAATCAAAATTTTTTTTGTTTTTAAAGTTAATTGTGCATATATAAAGCAGTCAATTAAACTATGGCTTATAACATTTTTTGCAAAAATGAGTTAACAATACTATCAATTAAAGCATATACAGTCGCACTCCCATATAAGCATCTTCTATATAAGCACTTTTTTTATAAGCACCTCTATTTCTTGAACCAATTACTATTAAACATATAAAAATTACTTTCCACATAAGCACATTTCTATATAAAAACACTTTTTATCGGTCCCGATGGTGTGATTATATGGGAGTGCGACTGTTTTTGACTATAGGATTTAGCATTTAAAGCATCAATTATATAATAAAATTTTTGTTGATGCCTATTTTCTAAATGCTGTATGTGAATAAAATCGATCTAAAAATAGATTTTATAAATTAGCTTGTTGATCCTTGCTCATATAATTGGATAATAAATAATTATTGTGTTGTTATACTAAATTTCAAAAATGATTTTCTCAAAATAGAAAAAAGCCATAAGCTGTGTTTTAACTGCACTCTATATAGATATATGGAAAGTATAATACAAAATATATTTTTTAAAAAAGGGTGCCAGAATATAAGCTACTAGTAAATTAAAATATGCTAAAAGCCTTATATGTACTATAGTTGTTAGTGAAACTAAATTGTATATGTGAAACTAGTTACTATCTAAAATCTGATTGGCTATTGCATTCACTAGCCAATTAGATTTTAGATTGTCACTAGTTTCACTAAGTTTCACCATGTTCACTAGTTTCACTAGCAACTCTAGTATGTACACAGTCAATAGATAGAGCGATAAACAAAGACAGTAAGAACTAGAGGTTTTTTTTATATTATTGCTCTTTTACAATTGAATACTATATAGATTTCATTAAAATTTGTATAAAAATAGAATAACTTTGCTTTTAAGATCAGAAGATTATAAAAGAAAAAAGAAAGTAAATCAAAATTTTTTTTGCTTTTAAAAATAATTGTGCATATAGACATATAGATAGTATAATACACAATATATTTTTTTAAAAGAATACTAGAATATAAGCTACTTGTAAATTAAAATATGCTAGAAGCCTTGTATATATATAGCTGTATAGTTAATAAATAGAGTAATTTAAAATGTCAAAACTAGGGCATTTTATACATTATTGCTCTTTTACAATAATGTGACTATTGATACTAATGCAGTATATACTAATTCCAGATAAGTATATAAAAAATATTAAATTTAATATATTAAGATAATTATTAGGGTAAAGACATTTATTACCTACTTTTTTAGAAGGGAGTGGGTCAGAGGGATTATCAGGTGCTATATAATATAGTATTATTAGCCAATTAAAATTGTCCATAATAACTATATAAAATTTTTAATAATAATGATTAAAAGAGAATTGCTAAGCTTAACCGGGAGGAATTTCCCTGTTACACAAGCTCAAATCGACCAATAAATTTATAAAACCAATTTTTACATTTATTATTATTTATATTAAAATATATATTTATTTTATATTTATTTATATAATATGCGAAGCCGCTTCTAAATGTATTATTCAATCCTTACACCTAATACTAGTCTAACTCTAATCCTGCACTACCCTTACTCTAACACTACCCTTACCCTAATACTACCCTTATCCTAACACTACCCTAACCCTAACCTTCAACCCTATACTAATCCCATGCTATTCTAATCCAAATTCGTACTATTACATTACCCTAACTTTGCTATTAACCCATGCAATCCTTTAATTCTATTCTAACCCTATAATGGCTCGGGTTTTGTAGCAGTTTTACTACTCAAATCAGCACAGGATTTGGTATGGTAAATTCATATGCTACACGATAACGATGTAGATTAGCTATTAAAACATAAATTTATATAAGTAATCAATATAAGATGAATATAATATCCTATGATAGATGCTTATAATATATTAATAATGAACACTCTCCAATCTGCTGCTTTCATCTTATTAGCCATACAAACATACCTGCAAGAGATAAAATACAAACTCTCTAAATTCATTAATTTTTTATGCCCTAATTAGTTTCATATTGTGATAGATTAAGCAAAATTTTGTAAGAAATGTTTTTTGTTAAGACACACAAGATAGCTTCATTAGTGAATACTGCCCTTTTTTGAAAAAACCCTTTACTGACCTTTCGCTCTCCAAGAAACGAGCCAACATGCATCACGAGCCAGCATGTGTGTAATGACACTCATACGTTTAATCTGAGTGCCATTTCATATGACTTGATATTACATACCACCCTTTGCCATAATGTCAGTGCATTTTTACTACCACCCTTTGCCGTAATGTCCGTGCATTTTTACTGCCACCCTTTGCCGTAATGTCTGTGCATTTTTACTACCACCCTTTGCCATAATGTCTGTGCATTTTTACTGCCACCCTTTGCCGTAATGTCTGTGCATTTTTACTACCACCCTTTGCCATAATGTCTGTGCATTTTTACTGCCACCCTTTGCCGTAATGTCTGTGCATTTTTACTGCCACCCTTTGCCGTAATGTCTGTGCATTTTTACTGCCACCCTTTGCCATAATGTTTGTGCATTTTACTGTGCATTTTGTAAAATGTTCCTGTGCGCGCCACAAGATCCATGCCATTTCGAGCATTAAAAAGATCAAAAAAAAAGTAAATCACCATGAATGATATCAGTAGTGAGCAACATGAAACTAACAGCAAAACTGACAATTACGAAAGCACCAACATACAAACGAAAATACCAGCAGCACGACGACATATTTACATGAGACACCAAGTGATAGCTCTAGCTTACGATAACACCAAGCTAACACTAACAAATATATTAACCCAGCGGCTAACAAACAAGCAGTTAGTAAAGAACAAATGAATGAAAGACACAAACAAAAAAAAACAGTAATAGCCTATAAACGATATCAGCAGTGATGCCAAAATGGTAACGTGAAACTAATGGTACCACTGACAATTACAAAGGCACATACGAAGGAAAATACCAGCAGCACGACACTGACACGAATAAAAGCACCAATATGACAGCACCAAAATACAAGTGATGCCGAACGGAATCATACGATGGCACCAAAATACAAGCAATGACGAACGGAATCATATGATGGCACACAGTTGACAGCTCTAATATACTATAACACCAGGCACGGCTCTAGTATATAAGGACTTCAAAAAGTATCAAAGCGAACACACCAGCTATAAAAAAAAAATTAGTATACGATAGTAAAAAAAAAACTAAAAATGATGTAAACAAAAAAAAAAGATACTTATATGTAGATTATAATCTGTATAACAGGGAGAGGATTCCCCTCATTAAGCATAGTAATTCTCTAATTAAAAAAATAAAATTTTTATTTTATATTAATCTCTGAAATGATTTGCACTAAGTAAACTTATTCAGCATCCAAAAATAAATCAAATTAGCATAATTATTTTTATTTTACTTGAATTTTAGATATTAGATGCATGATTTTTGATCAAAAAAGTCAAATTTAAGCATCTTTTTCAAATTTAGTAAAATAAAAAAGATTCTGCTAATTTAATATATTTTTAGATGTTGAACAAGTTTACTTAGTGCATAAAGTTAGAATTAATTAGTAAAATTTTGTGAATCATAAGATTTTATAGAATTTTATTAATAAAATTCTATAAAATCTTATAATTCACAAATTTTTATTAATTAATTCTAACAAAATGCACTAAGTAAACTTGTTCAGCACCTAAAAATACATTAAATCGGCAGGGTTGTTTTTATTTTACTTGAAATTTGGAGAAAAGATGCATAATTTTGGATTTTTGATCAAAAAAGTCAAATTTAAGCATCTTTTCTCCAAATTTCAAGTAAAATAAAAACAACCCTGCCGATTTAATGTATTTTTAGGTGCTGAACAAGTTTACTTAGTGCATTTTGTTAGAATTAATTAATAAAAATTTGTGAATTATAAGATTTTATAAAATTTTATTAATAAAATTCTATAAAATCTTATGATTCACAAAATTTTACTAATTAATTTTAACTTAACACACTAAGTAAACGTGTCAGCACCTGAAAATACATTAAATTGGTAGTGTTGTTTTTATTTTATTTGAAATTTGGAGAAAAGATGCTTAAATTTGACTTTTTTGATCAAAAATCTGAAATTATGCATCTATTCTCTAAATTTCAAGTAAAATAAAAATAATTATGCCAATTTAATGTATTTTTAGATGCTAAACAAGTTTACTTAGTGCATAAGCTTATAATATATTAATAAAAATTTGTGAATTATAAGATTTTATAGAATTTTATTAATAAAATTCTATAAAATCTTATAATTCACAAAATTTTACCAATTAATTCTAACTTTATGCACTAAGTAAACTTGTTCAGCATCTAAAAATATATTAAATAAGCAAAATCTTTTTTTATTTTACTTGAAATATGAAATAAAGATGTTTAAATTTGATTTTTTGATCAAAAATCAAAAATTATATATCTATCTAATATAGTAATATGAATTCTACCAATTTGACATATTTCTAGTGGTAGCTACTAGTAGCTACCACTACCAGTAGATCTACTAGTCACATGATAAATAAAATTTATTTGACAAATCATATACTTTTTGATATTTATAATGCATTATATACAGTTAACACTCTCTAATCTGAACTGCTGAGACTGCTTTTTTTTTACTATGCAATATATACAGTTAATACTCTCTAATCTGAACTGCTGGGACTGCTTTTTTTTACTATGTAAAAATTTGAAAAAGTTTAGTTTTCAAAAAGTTATATATGGCTTATCCAAACTTTATAATAAAATTTACAAATGTTCTAGAAGATTTTGTTTGGTTTAGAGAGAGTTTAATAGTATTCAGTTTAGAAAGGTTCAGATTAGAGAGAGGCGACTATAATTTTAAAATTTTATTCTATTATTTTATTGGTATCTACCTGTATACAATTTACCTAACGGTATCTACCATTATCTAACAGTAGATACCAGTAGTAGATTTCTATCGGTAGCTACCAACTCACATCACTAATCTAATATCTAAAATTCAAGTAAAATAAAAATAATTATACTGATTTGATGTATTTTTGGATACTAAACAAGTTTACTTAGTGCATAAAGTTAGATTTATTTAATAAAAATTTGTGAATTATAAAATTTATAGAATTTTATTAAGACCTAATCTGGATAAAATTAGTGAATTTCTATATTAAAAATTGGTACAAAATTCCTATAATATTAACTATATGCTGAAATCTGAGTGGAACCAAATGAAAAGTAATTTTTTATTAAGGTAATGATATATATTGATTAATTAAAAGTTGTAGAGCTCATCAAGATGCATCTAATAGTAGTTAAATCATTCAAATCAGCCTAGTAGATAGTGAGATATTATTTAAAAATGATTGGCTAACTATATAAAATCTCTATATAGGGTGGAGTCAATAGAAATGGGACAAATTTATTAGATAGATTTGTCCCATTTCTATTGACTTTACCTCATATAAACAAATATTGTTTATATAGAGATTTTATATAGTTAGCCAATTGTTTTTTAATAATATCTTGCCATCCACTAGACCGATTTGGATGATCCAACTACTGTTAAATGCGTCTTGACAAGCTCTACAACTTTTGATTAATTGATATGTATCGTTAACTTAATAAAAAAATTACTTTTTATTTGGTTCCGCTCAGATTTCAGCATATAATAAAAATTTATATTGTACTTATTTCCAAAATTTACTATTGTTCCAATATAGTAATTCTGCTAATCTTATCCAGATTAGGTTGTAATAAAATTTTATAAATCTTATAATTAGCAAAATTTTACTAATTAATTTTAACTTCATGCATTAAGTAAACTTGTTCAGTGCCAAAATATACATATAAATATATTTAAACTTAGACCAGCCTGCAGATTGGACCAAATCTGAACCAAACTCAGACTTGACTAAAGTTTGGATTGGGTCTAGTTTGTATATATTATTTGCTTGAATTTGATTGGCTAGTTTAATATTAGGTGGAAGAAGAGGGTACCTTCTTAAGAGATAGAAATCATCTAATAAATGTCTCTACCTTAATAATTATCTTAATTTCTAAATAAGAAAGTTAATAGGAGATCATAAGCAGGATTAGTATTAGTCTTAAAAAAGACTGGTCCAGGACCAGTCCTAAACTAGGACTGATAAGGACTATAGGACCATTAAAGTACCAGTTCTTGGACCAGTCCTTGTAAACATAACTGTATGTTTGTCTCCCTAATCAAATTTTTGATTATGTGTAACATAGATTATATAATGTTTGTTTACATCTTACAATAAATAATTACGTCATTTTGGGCAATAAAAATCTTATGCATTAAGATTGATGTAATCATTTAAGGACAGTTATGGGACTGAAGAATTGGACTAGACTGGAACCATAATTACTATGTTAACAGTTTTCTAGTGACTAAAACAATTCTCATAGATCATTTTATAAAAATTTAATGATCATGAGTTTGATATTCTGGGGTTTTTTGGATGCATTTTGCTTAAAAATCACAGGACAGCGGATCATTTTTGCTACCACTAATCTATCTAAAAGTCATACTTGAACCTTAATTGTTAAGATTAATTGCACTTTTTTGTGATGCTGATCATCTTGATCAGTAGTGTTCAATCAGTATTCAATTTGTATACATATTTGAAAAACATTCGTATCACTGCTTAGACTAATTTTGGTCGCAATTGAGAATCTTTCATAACTAAATTAATGCAACAGCTAGGATTTTTTTTCTTATATACTTGCTATCAATAATCAGATAAGTCACACACAAATATGATCTAAATTATATACAAATATTAAAAAATATAATAATTTATTATTGCTCAGATTTTAATTAGGCAGTTAGAAGCTTCTGACTATATTGATTACGGTTATGACCAGTTATAACTGTTTATAACCTTTACTACTTCTAAATATATTGCTCTTTTATTTGGTAACAAATATGCTGTATGTAAAAATTTATTTGCTTTTTTCTAAATTAATTCAATTACTATATATGAAACCATGTTGTTGTATAATAATGCTCATAAGCATGTCCTTAATTAGTTTATTTTAGTCAAAATTCGAAATTACACCCCTGTGCATCATTTTGTGAAAATACAATAAAAGTTTTATAATATTTAAAAGACATATATTACAAAATCATTACCGCAAAAAGTTTCATAATTTTAACTCTTAGTAAAAGATTTATATTTTTGATTAATTATTAAAAATTTTTTAATATCAAATAAAATAGGGTTTAATCTTATTATTTTTATTGTTTTAACATTGTTTTATTTTAATAATTTTGCATGTACAATTTGCTGTATTCAAAAAAAAAGAAATTTTTTTTTTAAAAAAAAAGATATTTTAAATATTTTCACAACCAATATGCAGTTCTTTAAGTTTGTACTATGCAAGTGCATTAATGTGCATATAATAAAGATATAATTAAAATTTGAGCAAAATTGAATTACTAGTTGTGAAGAAATTAAGCTTTAAATTGAGGTAATTTGATTTTTTTTACTATATATGCATATATATAAATTACTATAGATTACTATAGTAAATTATATAGTAAATATTGTTAAAAAAGTTACTATTAATAAATTTTTTTATTTTATTAATAAAATAATCAAAATAATTTTATTTTTATTAATCCAGTAACCTAATAAGTATATTAAATTAAAAAAAATCAAAAATTAATTTGTACAAAAAATATTTGGGGGTGAGTCAGTAGAAAAGGGACAAATTTTTCTAAGTAAAAGTTTTCTTAACTTTAAGCTTAAATATCTTAACAACTATTTTAATAAATTTAATAATTTTTTTTTATTTTAATTCTATATAATTTCAAGTTTAATTAAAAAAATTTTTAGCAAATTTGATTAAATAGTTGTTAAGATATTTTAGTTTAAAAATTAAAAAAATTTTACTAAGAATGATTTGTCCCTTTTCTACTGACTCACTCCCCTATTTGAATCAGAGCTATTTGAGGTACAAATCTTTTTGCACTGGACTATAATTGTATAATTCTTTAAAGTTTTACTAAAACACACCTATGGTGTTTTACATCATGTTATACAAATGATTAGAATAGCCAATAAAAATTTAAGATCAGATGTAACATAAATTTCATTTCTTTGTTTATTTTTTTAAAAAAACGTTCATATCTCAAAATTTTGCTTATGAAACCATCTTTGAGGCTCTAATAAAAAAAAATATCTTGCTAAATTTTGTATATACTAATACCCAGATAAAATTCAAGATCTCACCCTAACTCTAAAGTAATTAAAATTTATTTTTGTTTTATAAAAGTTTATTTTTTTGTTTTTGTTACACAGATTTGCAAATCTAATTTACCTATGGTGGTAAAACACCATAAGTGCATTTTATAATATGGACGAATCTATTTGTAACAGCCTATTACACGCTTATTTGTAACAGCTTTATTTATAACTCAAAATTTTACTATGATAACCCCTATTGCACTTCTAACAAAAAATGATCCTCTTGCAATTCTGTATTAATCTTGACCCAAACCATAACTTTAACTCTATTTTACCATTAATATGGCCTTATTGGCTGTTACAAATAAGTGTGTAACAGGCTGTTACAAATAGACTTTTTCTTATAATATTTGATTCTTTATTTAAATAATAAATAAACATTTTTAATAAATATGTATACAGTTTTTTTTGTGATTTGTAACTATATCTTTTTACTAATCTTAGTTCTAATCATTTTATAACTTGTAACTAGCCCGATGCCTTCTATTAAGATAGATTTACACAAGAATAACTTCGTTGGTATTCTCTAAACCAACCCAGCTGAAATTTTAATAAGCTATTTTCAACCTACTTAATTTTAAAAAATTACCTTATTAGTAATACAGTCAACTCCTGCTATAGTCACGCCCGTTGTTATCACAATCGCGAAATAATCACACAATTCTGCTGCCACAAAATTTTATTAGTAAAATTAGCTCGCAATTGTCACATGTATTATTAAATTTCACGATAGTCACTATCACACTAAATTCCAAACTCGATATATAGTATACTTTAATAAAATACCACACTTTATAATCACATTAAAGCATAAATTGATCTTTCGAAAAATATTTGTATGTACATGCCATCAAAGAAAACCTGCTATCGGGTTTCCAATTACCTCGCGTAAGATTACCTCTTATGATTTCTGAGTCATATAGTGAATTGTTTAATTCAAAAAATAAGAATTATATTGACTAATTTACCTCACAAGAGATTGATATCGCCTTGTGCTTGTAAAAATTTCATCTCGTGAAAAATATATAAACTCGTTTGGATTCCAAATCCATGGAATTCTAAGATCCACTAACATATGTGCATAACCTTGATCCGCCATTTACTTATCAAATAAACAAATATGCACAATTATTTTAACGAATTCTAAATTCGATAAAGACCTTGTTCTTAACATAATTAGATTTGTAGCACTATTCACATCGCTATTTTTACCTGTATGCTGACAGTTTAAGTACCATAAACCTGTACATTAGTCATATGTACAGTACAAATAAACTCAAAGTAAATTTTTATGTTATAACAGTCTTTTAAAGAAATTTGAAAAATTACTTTGAATTTATCTGAACAAATGCCGTACTAATCATGTTTTTGGCGCATTTGTTTAATTTTCATTACATAAAAAGAAAATATTAAAAATTTAATCTTGGGCGCAAAAACAACTTCAGATAAGAAGACTAGTTAGATTCAAACACAGGTGAAATAATATCTAATCGGGTACCAATAAACATCCCTATTGTTGCCAGATTTTGGCTCCAAATAATATTATTCTAGCTGATAACTATCAGTACCTGATTAACCTCTTTTGAAGCACAATTTCGGCAACAATAGGAATGTCTACTGGGACCCGATTGGATACCATTCTACCTGTAAAATGCTCTGCGAATTAAGATTTAAAAAAAAAGTTAACTCACCAAATCGATAGGATTTATTGACATCCAATTTATATGTTGCCAATTCTCTATTATGCCGAATACTAAAGAGCAAAAAGTAATTAACAAAAGCCGTACTAGACTTACGGCTATTCAAAAAAAGCAAATTCATGATAGAAAAAAGTCTAATCCTAAGCTACGGGATGATGATATAGCTGCGGAATTCAATTGTGAAAGAAGCACTATAACAAAAATTCTTAAACAAGAAAAATGGGCTGAGGTACAGGAAACTTCACAAGCTGCAAATGCGCTTAGAATAGCTGGGCCCAAATTTCCTCAAATTGAACAAGCTCTTGGAATGTGGATTGGTACAGTTGAACAAAAGCAGCTTACCCTAACAGGTGATATAATTCGCCAAAAAGCTCTTTACTTCGCAGCGATGTTGGGTGTTTCAGAAAATGAATTCAAAGCATCTGAAGGATAGCTTTCACGATTTAAAGCTAGAGCAGGAATTCGAAGCTATCGAATTCATGGAGAAGCAGAAAGCGCTCCTATTGAATTTCTTCCACAATTTCGGGAAGAATTAAAAAGTCTCTTAGAGACATATGAACCACAAAATATATTTAATGCTGATGAATGTGGTTTGTTTTATCGTATAGAATCTAATACTTCTCTTTTAACATCTGCACGAAAAGGAAAAAAAAAATGAAGTCAAGAATTACTGTTCTTTGCACAGCCAATGCTGATGGTACCGAAAAACTTAAACCTCTCGTTATCAACAGGTCCAATATGCCACATGCATTTCGTGATGGAGGAATTACTTCACATAATCAACTTCCTGTCGACTATTATTATAATGAAAAAGCATGGATGCGTCAGGATATATTTAAGGTTTATATTTATTAATTATTTTTCTTTTTAAATTACTTACTATTATTATAATATTATTATATGCTAGGATGAAATCTATGCTGAATTTTAGTAAAACCCTGCTTTAATTATCAAGTTAGAGTGAATCGTGCATTAGCATAGTATTTTTTATATGTTAGCATGGATTTCACTTTCATGTGATCTACTAGCGGATTTGACCCAAATTCAGCACGGGTTTCATCCTGTCATATAATTATTATTTATTTATTATTATTTTTTTAGAAGTTTCTTCGAAATCTTCAGGTTATATTCCAGATTCAAGACCGAAAAGTTTTGATGCTTGTTGATAATGCAACTTCTCATAATATTAATAACCTTGAAGATTATCCTAATATTCACGTGCATTTTCTTCCTCCTAACACAACTGCTCATCTGCAGCCGATGGATGCTGGGATTATCAATGCTTTTAAAGCACATTATAAACGTTTTTATATCCACAAAGTAATTCATGATTTTGATGAAGGTATTGAGGAACCAAACAAGATCGATATACTTCAAGCAATACGAATGGTAAAAACTGCATGGGATGCAGTAAGCACAGAAACTATAAAAAACTGTTGGCGGCATACTGAAATCTTGCCTTTTCAGCATCTTGTAAAAATTTTCCCAGAAATAGAAACGATTACTGATGAAGACGATGAAGCTCAAAATATTCAAATCTCTGAAATCGTTACAGCAGAATATGAAGCGCAAGGAATTATTGATCTAACTGATGATACCTACTTACAACAACTTACACAAGAATATCTTGATGATGATGTACCCATTGAAACGGAGGAAGCTATGGATGATAATCAAATTATTGAACTTGTTAAAAATCCAAATACCAATGTTGATAAACCTGAAGACTCAGTAGAGGAAGAATTTAAAATTACCTTTGCGGAAGCTAAACAAAGTCTCAATCAGATTCTTAAATTTATCCGCCAGCATTCATTACAACCTGATAGATTTATTAAAGAAAACGACGAAGATTTCTTTCGTGACTTTCTTTCTAGAACACACAGGGCCGCTGCCAAGATGGCTAAGCAAAGTACTCTTGAGCATCTAGTAATTCATAAGTAATTTGATTACTATAAAATATAAAAATATATATTATGGTGGGAGTGATGGTTTTGGATCCTTTTCCTTGTCTTGTACCAAAGAACATAATCCATATTCTAAAATTCTTGGTTGACCGAACTTATCTTATTTCTTACTTTTTTTGTCTTCAAAAATTTCAATAAAGTATAAATAGCAGTTCATTAAATAAAGTAATTCTCAAACTTTACCAGTATCGTTCTGAGCCCTAAAAAAAAGGCTTTACCTAAAATTAATATTACTTGAACGAAGTAGTGAATGGTAAATGCTACGATCAAATTATGTACGTACGTACGTACGTACTGCAATATGTATGTACTAACAGCTAATGATCTGTAGCACTTCTGTAGCATATACTGTACGACATACGTACGTACAGTTCCTGAAATTCAACTTGTACATAAGCACTTAATCGAAATTTATACTTACGTAGGTAAAATTTGCAAATAATCAAATGTACATATTTATATTTTAACCCAACTTTTATTTCGGCCCTATGATACTAACAATTTTTAGTAACATTATTATATAATAATATATAACTAAGCCTTATATAGTAATTTTAGATATAAATAATAGCAATTTTGTATTTTTTCATATTAGTCACAAATTCGCTATAGTCACATGAAATGTCTGACTAGATAATGTGACTATAGCGGGAGTTGACTGTAATTCTAGTTTAACTAGCTTAAAATTTCTTCATAATCACACAATTTCTAAACCTGACAAGGTTTATATGTCGAATCTGCTACCTTGTAGCCGTAAGTTGCAACCTTTTAAATGGTTCTAGTGGTTTATAATTTTTAGAACAAGCTTGGTAAGTTTATAGAAGCAAAATAGTAAGCAGTTTTATACATATAAAAATAAAACAAAATGCCAACTTTAAGTGCCACATTCTTCTCGGGTTTATTTTTATTATATTTTAAACTTGCAAATAATAAAGAAATCAACTTTCTAAACCGTGAAATGCGTGTCATAAGTGCGGTTTCCTTTTTAGAAACCCTTGAAATAAATGAACCGTTGCAATTTACTACATTTACTATGAAAATTGAGCCCATCATATGCACTCAAATTTCATAGTAAAAAATTTACCCCCGTGATCTGCGTGACAAATCGTGTGACTGATATTAAATATATTTGATATTTAAAAAAATAAGCGTATGAATACGCTGCATAAATTATATCTAGGTTGAGATGAATGAGTAATCAATCATTTGTCTTGAATAATTTGATAATGAATTTAAGATTGCAAGTATTCTCTATTCCAAAGAAGGAATAATATGTTTCATATTAGCAATAGTCAATTAATCCAAACTACCGGAATTAATTGAAGTATTTCACATTCATTTCAGTAGATCATTCTAATCATTTAAATTATTGCTTTCATTACCACCTTCAGAAACTACTACATAAAATATTGTTCCTAATATAAACAATAAACCAGAATTGTTTTTTGTAGTTATCTTTAGCCACTGAAAAAAAAAACGTCCGTAATTACAAATTGAAAGCTTATCATTCGAGGTAATAATAAAAAATCAAATTCATTACTATATAAAGAATAATATTTTTTATGCGGCTAAATTCCGTATATAAAATTCAGATTACATGAAATAAACAACACTTTATTATATATAAATAGCGATTTAAAAGATATAAATAGCCCTTTAAAAACAATAAAAACCACTTTAAAAAATATAATAATACTTTAAAAGTGTGTATGTGAAGCAGTCTGAAAAATACAAACATCGCACAATTGGTGTTACTAATTATCTAATTGCTTAAAGAGTTACACATGAAAAGATATAACAAACATGGCAAAATCAGAAATTTTATATTTAATGCAAAAAAAATATAAATTTTTTACTTCAACTCTTTCGTTCTTTAATAAAAATGCGTAAAATGATATCACCACATTATATTTACAAATATGGAATCACCAGATCGGAGAGAAGATCCGATCCTCGAAACGTTAAGATATTCATTGTACATGCGTTATTAAAAGGAAATGAGTATATATAATATAATATATATACATATATTTAAACCATTAATTAATTAAAATAACTTTTTCGCGTGTAACACGTTGAATACATATATGTAGTTCGTTCATTAATATAAGATTCTTGGAAGTAAATAAATAATTTTTCCAGATTCCATTACTAAGAGTTTATTTTTACCTAACTCTTTTTGAATTCAACAATGTATAATATCACAAATTTGGGTGTGCCATTTATTAAGGAATTATCTTAAACTCTAAAAATAATCTTTATACGCAGTTTTGTTAATATTATCGTTAAAATCTTATTTGTTTTAAAATAGCTCATGTGATACCATCAATGTACAGTGCATATATCAAGCTAAATAATGTAATTAAAAATAAATAAATTTTTTGTAAAGTTCTTTTAATGTAAAAATGCTATCTATTTTATATTAAACACATTTAATTCATTCAAGTATTCCACTTCAGTATCAAGAAAAAAAAGATGTTATTTCACTATTACTTTCGTTTTTTTTCAAATTTATTTAAACCCCTAAATTGCTTTTAACTCCTCTGTCATTGGAAAAAATTCAAAACACACACACACACTTTTTCAATTCTTATAATAGAGAGAAGATGTATGCAAATACAACAACATTCAAAGAATTGCTTCTCCAACTCGGCCTAGACGAATCGGCCATTTGGAACCCCCCGTTCTCATTGCGCCAATTAATGGGCGGCCAAAGAAAAAAACCAAACAAAATACCCCGGCCGCCCAATTCTTTTTTCTTATTTAAAAATGCCCTAATGTGGGTAAGTTAAGCTTTTATTTTCTCAGAAAATATTTTAATCTAAGATGAGTTAATACTAATGATGATCGTTCATTAGGCGGCCCGCGAGGGGGGTGGTTTACGCCCCACAATGACGCATTTATGTAAAATCACTTCCCAGATCTGGGAACATTGCCCATACGAATTGAGGGCAAAATTTGATAATATGGCCCTGCAGGCCTTAGAATTGCACGCCCAAGATTTTCCGGGTAAGAATATGTAATTCATATTAATTAAAAGAAATATTATAATTTATTAATGTAACATACAAAACCTAATTGTTTATCCTCGCATCCTTATATTAGGTTATTCCTACAAACCCGGAAAGAAGCAAATTTTCAAGCCTTATTGTCCTGGAAATTCCTTCGCCAACAAAAGGCAAAGAGGAAGAGGACAAACGGCAGTGAATCGTCAAACTGGAACTGACCAAACTAGTCAGGTGCTTGAGGATCAACATCCTCAAATAAATCCCTTTTATGTAGATTGTGTTGTTGATTCTGAAATTATGAATATGTATTTGCGCCTGGAAAATGAAGCGCAACTAAAATCTATGTTATAAAATTATGTCCTATCTATAGATGCTGGTGAAATTAATTTCACCAATTTCACCAATTCACTACCAATTTCACAATAGTGGTGAAATTATTTCACCAAATTTCACCACATTTCACCAGCATCTATAATCCTATCTATATGTACTAATTTATAAGATTATAAGTTTGTTCATCTTTTATTTCATTCGTTTAAAATTTAGATAAAATGTGCATGATTCCGAAATATGCGCATAATACCCATCTTTATGTAATATGCTAAATTTAAGATTTATTTTTGTTAAATATGATTAAAATATTATAAGTATAAAATATGATAAATACATAATAAACATATGGCAAATATATAATAAACTCATGATAAAAATATGATAAAAATATGATTAATAATAAAGCTAACAGTGACTTAACAGTTATATATAATTATACAGGTTTTGCATATCAATTTTGTCACCCCTATAAATAGTACCCCATCAAATAATACGAATCAATTAAGTGTAGTTACGTTCTCTTGCAAAACCTGTAATATTATAAGTATAAAATATGTTCTATATAGAATAAAAATATTATAAAAGAATAATAAGGAAAAATAAAGTAACGATCTATCACAGCGACCCTAATATGATTAGCAAATCATTTTTAAAATTAGCAATTATATAAATAAATTACTATTGTCGCATCAATATATTTTTTTTTTATTTGGCTTCCTGTTGCATGCTTGCATTTACTTTTTGTTTGCTTTTTTGTTTGTGTTTGTTTTTTTTTGCTGATTACATTTGCTTCTTGTTTTTGCTTCTTGCATTTGCTTCATTTTTACAATTTTATTTACTAAATTTTTTGGTAAAAAGGTTTATAAACAAATATCTAACAAATTTAAACTTAATACAAAAGTATCTTGATCTATTTTTTTTATAATATCCTGTCACTTCTTTTTATACTACATCCATATTAATTATTCTATAGCTATAAACAATATTTTTAACTAATATTGCAACAAATAAACTACAATTAATGGCTAGTCTAATGATGTTTTTTAAAATTATCTTTTATATTAATAGATCTATTATCAATCTTGATAATTCAAGATGCTCAATGGACATTGTCTGGATATAGATTTTTAATAATATAGTCACTTACTAGTTTTTTGCATAAATTTAAAACTGGTAATTATCATACAAAGCAGAACTAATTGCAATATAATTAGCTATTTGTACATGCACTTGAAATATTACTATTTATATACATATATGTTATGCATCAATGACCGATTCTGTCATTCAGGAACATACATATATTATTGTTTGATCTACTAATAATCTGAGTTATTGATGGAATAAGTTATAAGACTTGTTATCATAAATGATTATTTGAAAAAATGGTTTAATTATGCATCAGTAAAGTATTAATAAAACAAAAAAAAACTAAATAAATTGATATTTGTTAAATAGTTTATTTATTATTACTTTTATAAATTATTTTTTTTAATTTTATGGAATCCCAAACAGTGTTTAAAATTGGCTTGCACAAGATGCACATGTGCAAGGCAATTTTTTTTGTGCATAAAAATAAATGCACATGTGTGCATTTAAAATTAATTTAAATGATCGCACAGAAAAAGTATGTGCAACAAAAATTAAAATTTTTATGCACAAAAATAATGTGCAACAAAAATTTAAAATTTTAATGCACAGAATTAATTAGCAATTATATTTTATTTTTTGAAAGCTTTAATTTAAGGGTAGAGTGTACGTAAATCATTTTTCATATGATCTAAATGGTAGATTGAATTTTTATGTAGTAAATAAAAATATGCTTCTAATAAAATTTTTTATTATCTGAGTCAATTTTTACTATATTTATATAAATATATAGTTTAAAGTAGCTTGTTTATAATAGTAAAGTTATAAGAAATGCATTTCTTCAAAAAAAATTAACTTTATATAGAATTAAATTTTCTGAGGTCACTATATGTTTTTCCTGGGTTACACAAAAATTTGATGATCCTTATTGGTCGAACATATGATGTTTATATGTAAATCATATGATATGGTTATACAAAGTTGATCTACAATCTATTTTATATGAAAATGGAAATATTGACACCCTACCCTTAATCAATAAAATTTAAAAAATATTAGTTATTATTTTTTTATGCAAATTAGATAACTTTTTATATGTACCTAGTACTGTTTTTCATTTTATATACCTATAAAAATATTTGTAATTTTTTTATAGAAATGTAAAAAATCTAATATTAATAAAATATTTGCTTATTTAAATAAAATTTAGAGTGAATGTATTTTGTTCTCTTAACAACATTTTTTTGTATAAAATCATATTATTTTAACTTTCATAAATAGCAACAATCAATAATTGTATATAACGTTTTTTAAAATTTATTATAAAAAATTTATATACAATCATTGATTGTTGCTATATAAGACAAAATAATACTAAGCAAATCAGATTTTTATGCAATAAGACAAGTTGTTCAGGAGAATAAAATATATCTATTATAAAATTATTATATAAATTAGTTAATATTTCGTTAATAATTTTTTTATTTTATGTTTCTACAAAAAAAATTACAAGTTTTTTTTAGCCATTTTTGTAGATAAGTAAAATAAAACAATTCTAATAAGAAATTATCTGATTTGCATAAAACTTTCAGAATAGTTATATTTTATCTTTTGAACAATTTTTTTATTGCAAAAAGTTGATTTAATTAATAAAATTGCAACTTTTCTATATAGAAACTATCTATTTTTATGTATAAATATGATTGTAAAAAGTAATTTATTATTAAAATTAGGCAACAAATTCTAAAACAGTAATAATTATAAATATAATTGTGACTATATGGAGGTGTTTTAATATAAATAAATAGTAGGTAATTATTTAGGAGGGCAACTGTATTTGTATTAATTTAGTTAATAGTTAACCTCTTATTTTGCACCAATTTTTAATGAGATGGTCTCTTTTAGTTAAATAATAACTATAAATATAATGATAATTTGTAAGTCAAAGATTTTACTATATTTATCTATCACAATAATTTTTTACATATGCATATATGCAAGTAAATATTTTTTTTATATGCATACATGTGCAAGCAATGAATTGTTTGTGCATTTAAAACCTGTATATTATTTGCATTTGTGCAAGTAATTTTGGATCTGAATTTTAAACACTAATCCCAAACATATAATTGGGTTTGTATTATTTTGTTGACAATTACTTTACTGATATAGCTTTTTACTGACAAATACTTATTGACAAGTTCATTTTACTGACAGTTTGTTTCACTGAAGTTCATTTCACTGACAAGATTTTTTAAAAAAGCACTCTAACTTTAGCCCTAATTCTACCTAATTCTACTCTGACCCTAATGACAATGACCAGAATTACTTTCTCAGTGAAATGAGCTTCAGTAAAATAAACTGTCAGTAAAATGAACGTGTCAGTAAATAATTGTTGGTGAAATGTTATGTTGGTGAAGTGATTGTCAATTAATTGATTGCCACCCATATAAATTTCTATCTTGTGAATCCTTAAACAGAATATTAGAAATGCATATTAGCCAGAAAAAGTTAATTGAAGCCTAATGCATATTAACTGTTATAATAATGTCTTAATATTTTAAAAATTCTAATTTTCAGCTTGACTCAAAGCTTAAATACTGGATTACTAATATTTTAAAGTACTTTGTATTGGTATGACAGAAGAGCTCTATTTACTTAAACAGGATAAAATAATTTGGGAATACAAGTTAGCTCAATTAAGAATTTTTATGAAATAAGTTGTGCTATACATCAGGCAACAGAGCATGAAGGCCAAGAGAATGCTTGGAAAAAAGTATCTAATTGTTAATTTAGATCTAAGTAATTGATATAAAAATCATATTAATATTTTTAAAATCCAGGTTAGGTATTGCTATATCCTTAACAAATAGTTAAAGATACAATTTGTAAATGTAGAGTATGCATTACAAGACAAGCAACTAAAAAAGTTTTACTATTGCAGCCAATTATTTTTGAAGGTTTTCTAAACAGTAAAGAATTTTTAAAAAAATTTTTTGTTTTTTGAGAACATAAATTTATAATTTTATGTTCTTAAAAAAATTTACTGTGCACAATAATTTTTTTAAAAATAAAAATTTTTAAAATAGTGTTATAAAATATCCATCTAATAAACCAATCAAATTGTAGAATTAGGTGTAATATGAATTCAAAAAAAAATAGTGATATTTTAAAAAATCACTTGTGACTCATAATTTTGCTTATGAAACTATTCTTTATACTCTAACAAAAAAATTACATGCAAGTTTATTATAAATCATCCTTTCTTATCTATGGCTTACTCTCACCTTACCCTAACTCTAACTAACAAAGAATGAGCTATTTTGGTTGGTTTTATTTTACATTACACAGATCTTATAGGGTGTACTTGTGCTAAATTATTAAATTTATTTATTATAATTTTTAAAATATAAAATATTGCATTTACTAGTTAATAAATTAAATTGAAAATGAGGAGAATTGGTTCAAAATTTATAAGCTTGTTAAAAATTAAATGTTTTATTTTTTATTTTATTTTTTTTTTGGTGTTAAGATGAGGTCATGCCTCTAGACTTTATTGAGTGTATATTAATCATTTACAATATATTGCTTACAATTATTATACTATCTACTAAGTACCGAGACTTGGACTATTTTATCCATAACCAAACCTACCAGAGCCTACTATACTCCTATTTATATAGCCAGCCTGGTTTTTGGATGTCCCTTTTCCCAACCAACAATCAGTATTCACATGTCTACCACTTTACCCACATTTCCTAATATCATAACTTCCAATTTGGTGTATGTAATTTCAGATAGATGCTTTCTGCTTCCAAATTGGTATACCGCAATCTGGTGATGCAGAAAATTCCTTACTGGCATACTTCTCGGGAGTTCATATCGCAAGCCATGCAGCTGCCTCTACCACATTAGGTAAAAAGTATTTTAAGCCTGCATGCTGCCACAACTAGCCGATTTTCCTGGACTAGAGACCCAGGATTTAACGTTCCGATTTCAGAAATATGTGAACGACTGTACTTCCCGTTATGGTGATGAGTACCCAGGCATGTTTTACTGAAGCTTCCAGTCCCTAATATAGTTGGATAGCATCATGAGGCTCGGCCAACCCGATTTTCATACCACTACATGCACTTATACTAGCTATACCTGTTACTAGTGGTTCCAGATTCTCTTAACATCATATGGGTGCACCCAGAGCTCCATTGGGCTTTGACACGTACATGCCTCCATGCTTCCACTCGCTGTTGGTCGGTCAGTTTTGTCTGCCCTTGCAAGATTCATTCCGATCCCCAGTACTCATATCAGACACCTACAACTTTATATCGGTTCCTCCCAAACTACCAAGCTAGTTGGCCCGGAATAATTAGTCTGCCCAGCTTTATGTGCTAATGGACTCCCTTTCTTGGTACCCACTTCCGAAACATGGGTCCTTTTCCTCCGGTATGACTCTGACGACCAGGTTGGTGTCCCCTCTTGCCATAGGGTAAGTTCCATTCAGTTCTCCAGTCTTTGGTTGAGAGGGCTTCTGTAGCACTGTAGGAGGATCTTTCTTACCTCCTTACTTGGGACTTGCCAAACGGGTTTCAATTGTTCTGGTCCCTCAGATTTGTCTGTGTAACTTACACAACTATGCCAATGCTCTCATTCAAGATGGTGGTACCAAGGTTACAGGTAATATACCCGACCAATCGATGAACAAATGTTACCATAACACAGGCCTATTTTCCAATTCATCTCCAGTGGGATTTGAACTCTAGACCTGCCACTTGGGGAGTAACAACCAGACAGCTTCTCTATGTTACCACACCCATTAATTAAATGTTTTATAAGAAGGACTATTAATTTTGATCATTAAAAAATAATTAAACAACCTGAATTTCTAACTCTGGTAAGTCCAATAACTAGATAGTTAATATATTAGTTTTATAGTAATTATTGTAAGAATTCTATTATTGTATTTACAATAATAAACATACAAATTATAGTCAATTATATTTATGAGATATAGCTGCTAGTAATGATTACTAGTAGCAATAAATAGCAAATTTCTTAATTTTATATATTTCTTATGAGAACATAAATTATAAATTTTATGTTTTTAGTTTGTTCTCAAAAGAGAACATTATTTTTAAATACAGTGTTCTCAAATTTTTTTGAATGTTCTTGAGAACATTAAATATTTTTCACTGTTTCTAAACCATTTTTAGGTGCAAGTATAAATATAAGGTTTAATGATAATTTATAGTTTAATTATTATATAAATAAATAATTACTATATTATAATAGATGGATACCAAGATATTGGCCTATAATATATGGCAGATATTTATATTATAAGCTAATATTTGGACATTATATTAACTTTAATAATATTAGTCTTTTTTTTGGTTTATATTTTAAAATTTAATAATAGTAGTACAATAGGTGGTGCATTTATACTACTCAACTTATTCAATATTTGTTTAAAATTATGTTATTAAGAGATCACTACAATTTCTATTATAGTTAAATTTGAATATATTGTTTGAAATTACCATATTTTTTGTTATTATTGCTATGATGAATACTAATACAGAATTTACTCACTAATAGTTTACATAGTAGTAAGATTTTATCAGTATATTAGTATTAGAAGTATTATCACTTTTACTATAAGTTACTAAAAAATTCAGTTATAGAACTTATTTGCTATTTGTGACTACTATATATGATTAAGGTTGAATTGGTGCATTAAAATTTTTGTGATTTATATTACAATATACTATAAAGAATTATATAGTAGTCAAAAGTTGTTATTATTAGAATTAATATAATTTTTGCCTAAAAAATTAAGAACTTATTTATTCTATTTATTGGGATTATTGCTGTTTTCTATTATAAATTACTACAAAGCATTCTATCACAAAACTTAACTACAATCATTTTTTATATCATGCTATAAATTAAAAATTATTTTGAATTACTAATCTTTAGAGTATAGTAACTTTTTAGGACAATTAATATCATCACTATAGCAATGCATCACCACTCCTGATTGACCAATCATTTGGTTTGTTTTGATTAAAACCAAACAAATAGCAGCAGGTTATAATTAGAGTTAGGGTGATAGTTAAAAGGCCCCTAAGCCAAAATTTTGCACAAAATTTTTTTGCTAAAAAAAGTGTAGTTTTATAGTCAAAATTTTAAGTTAGAAGCAATTTTTAAAAAAAAGCTGTTTCATTTCAATTTCATTTTATACCTGATCCTGTATTCCAATTGGTCAATCAGAAGTGGCAATACATCACTATAGCAATAAATGATAACTCTCAATTTTAGTACTGTACTCTAAATTTACCTATGTCTCTTAAAAATTTAGAGTATCATGCCATCTTTACTATATATTAGAGATTGCTAATTAAAAATGATTTTTGATTTTATAGCATAATATAAAAAATGATTGGGGTTACATTATTGCAAGAGTAATAAGTTCTAGTTTGCATTCATTTTTTGTAACTTTATTATAAGTTACTATACAAACTCTGCTATAGAATTTACTTACCAATGCAGTTACATAGTGACTAAAGTTGGTTAGTATAAAGTTATTATGATTTCTATTATAAGGTACTGCAAAAAATTTCTTATAGACTTACTTGTTGTTTTGTATATAGTATGTTATAAAAATTGAGTTGGTTTGTATTAGAATTTTTATAATTTCTACTGTATAAAACCTGATAATACAATACATATACAGTAATTGAGTTAATATTAGAATTATTGTAAAAATTACTTTAAAAAATCTTGTAACAGAATTATTGTACTTTTTATCATAATTTACTATAAAACATTCTATTACAAACCTCTTTATACTTAATGCATAGTTAATATTGAATTTTTAATTTCTATTATGTATTACTATAAAAATTCTTTTATAAATTTACTTACTATTCTAATAATTTTAGTAAATAGTTGTTAAATTTGCATTAAAGGTTTTTATCATGTGTTATAACCTTTAAAATTTGGCAATATACAGTAAAAAAATTCTTATACAAAACTTGCTGCTATTTCTAATAACTGATAATTAGTTAGTATTGATAATGACTTTACTATTATAAATACTACTATTCTAGCAATACACAGGATGTAACTCACTAATGCATATTATTAATTATCCATATCTTAGTTTTTTTAATATCAAAGTTACAAAGTTGCATAATAGATAAAGTCAATTTATTAAAAACAATTTAATAACAACTAAGAATATAATAAGGATAACTGGTTGCTTGATTCTTCATATTTCAATTTTATGCATTGATTATTAATTCATAGTATAGATTAATTAGAAAATTATAATTTAGTTATACAAAATTTTTATATATCACAATACTATCACAATAATTATAGATTTATAATTATATTAATTAATTATCTTATTCTAAATTTTTTCACTTTGTAATTACAGTTTTAGAGATCACTTAAAGCCAAACTAGGTACATTTTTGAGCTTACTTAAAATCAATGATTGTGAGTTTGAGATCATATTGTGGATAGAGAGGAAGGCTTATATATGGTAAAATCATATTTCTAATACTTTTTCTTAGTAAACAGACCAGTTTAGATAATTGTCATTCCACTTCGTTTTGTTCAGATAGAACTGGGTTACATATCAGGTAATCTTGTAATTTACTAGCTTTAAACAACTCCAGTTTTGGATATAGCAAATCAAAAATAGCAAAGTGCAATTGAATTTTTTTATTTACATAAAATTAATATGCATAGAAATTTATTTATATGCTTATGCTTATTAAATAAATACCAATATTCCTTCAGTCTAATAATTTCTATCATTTTCTCATTATATAAACAAAAAAGATTGGTAAAAGTATAATAATAAGAGACATTTATAACTAATAATAGTTTTATACTATAGAAGTAGTAAAAAAAAAATAGGTTATTACCAAAAATCAAATGTCGCAATTTTTACAAATTTATAAATTAGCATAGACTAATTAAAGTTTTTTTAGCCCTCTAGTTATATCTTCTGAAGATGACCAATCAAAATGTTAAAATACATGAACCAAAAATTAAATAATATAAATCATAACCTAACCAACAAATTTCTCACATTTTTTAAATATGACCAATTCTAAATATTAATTATTATAATCCAATTATACCCTGAAGTTTTTCCATGCATAGTTCATGTTTTCTAGATATGACCAATCAAAAATATTAAAGCACATGAACTCAAAATTAAATAATATAGATTAGTTTTTTTTTTGTTTATATTTTAAAATTTAATATATCAACAAGATATTAGCCTATAATATATAGCAGATATTTATATTATAAACTGATATTTAGTTGTTATATAAACCTTAATCATATCAGTCTTTTTTGGTATATATTTTAAAATATAATATATCAACAAGATATTAGTCTATAAAGGACCCAAAATATATATAGATAGTTAGATTTATTATAAAATTATTAAAAATAGAAAGATCTGCAAAAAACCTTAAAAATAAGCAAAAATATTTAGTGATACAAATCGATGAAAATTTTTCAATCGATTAGTTAATAGATCATTTTATCCAACTAATCGATTAATCAATTTTATTCAACTAATCAATTAGTTGGCCAATCGATTAATTGACTAATCGATTAATTGATTAGTTGACTGATTGGTTGACCAACTAATCGATTGGCCAACTAATCGATTGGTCAACTAATCAATTAGTTGAATAAATAATAAACGAAACTTGGTAAAATACACATAAAAAAGCAATTGAAACAGCCAGATTGATATTCGAATATGATTGGTTGATTAAACAACCAATTGTCTAGTCGATTAATTGATCAATCGACTAGTTGATTAATTGATTAATTGTCCAATCGACTAATCGATTAGTCAACCAATCGATTAATTGACTGCTGTAATTAGCTTTTTTAGTTATTGCAATAATAAAATTAATAACTGAATAATTTATTTTTTACTAATTAAAAATTCAATACGCCAAGTCTAGCAAGTTATAATCTAAATGCTTAAAGGTTTATTTTTTTGTTATAGATAAGATATCTAGAGTTATAGCCCAAACTTTTTACCACAATATTACTATATTGTTTATACTTTATTTGAAAACAAAACCCAAGCTCCCAAATTTTTTGTTAACTCACATTAATTGAGTTTTGGAATTAGGCTTTCTATTTTTTTTGAGACCAAAAATTTAATAAGGTAGCTGTTATAAATGCTTGACACAGGACACTGAAATATACATAGATAGGTCAGATATGTGTTTGCTTATTTTTAAGAGGTTTATGCAGATTCTTTCTATTTATAGTAATTTTTGCTTATTTTTGAAGTTTTTTTTTGCAGATTTTTTCTTTTTTAGTAACTCTATAATTAACCTGACCTATCTATATATATTTTGGGGTCCTCTTGATGCAGCTGATGAAGAATGGCAAAACCTTGACACAATCTAATGAAACCATAAGTTGCGTTACTAACGTATGACATATGACACAGCTCAACTATTATGTTTTAAGGTCACATAAGTAGTTGCATCAGGTCACGTGAGTTGTGTCAGGCATGATTAGTAGCTGCGCAATGCTGTTGACAAGCTTAAAAAATTTTAGTATAATACTTGATTTACTATTACAAATTGACATATAATACTATATGTGGTTAAGGCTGATTTGGTACTATCACAATAAAATAATTGTTAATTGTGATGACATTCTTGATCATAACCTGCTCATCAATATATTAGTAGATTATATTAGAAGTTTTAAAAAATGAAATGTTTTAGCAGTTTATTAATACTAACTAATAAATTATTTACATATTAGCATATGGGATCTTTGCTAGAAAAATCACCCTTCAATATTTTCCGATTGGGTAATTTTGGACAAACTTACCAGTTTCTTATATAAAAAAAATTATCTTTGTCTTATTGATTCAATAATGCATCAAATAAACTTTCGAATCAATAAAGTCAAAAGATAATTTGTATACAAATAAAAGCCAGTATGTTTGTTTGAGTTTGTTCGAATCAGCCCAATCAGAAAATGTCAAAGGGTGATTTTCCTAGCAAAGAACCCATATATATGTACTGCATTATTTAATATAATTAATCAAGGATATTTATAACTATAACCAGTAATGATCATCACTGCCCTTTTGTGTAACCAAAATTTTTAATTGTTACATTATAAAATCATCACCACCCTATTGTATAACAAAAAATTTTTATTATAGTACTTAACTGTATCACGTGAAAATAACTATCACGTGACTGCATGTTTATATCGTACATCATAATTACGAATGTTTTTATACTGTAGCAGATAGCAAATAGGATTCTCAAAGTGGCTTTAATAAAATGTAAGCATCATTTGCTACTATTATATATAACCATTTATTAGAACTTTTTGAACAACATAAAATAATACATGGTTAAACAACAAAAACGCTATAATCACATATGCCATACATCTTGTATTGCTTCGCTTTGCTTAGCAACACCTACAGGGTTCACTTCGCTTACCTTGCAGTCACTCGCTATGGCTGTCGCCTCCACTCACTCCTTTTTTTTAAAGCTTGATGCAATGAAACTAAACCCAATCCTAACTCTAACCCTAAGGCTAATTTTGCAACTACTCAGTCCCAACTACAACATTGCGAAACCAAAAAAACAATACTAAAAACCTAACGACGCATATCCTCGGTATAATGAATTGCACCAGCACAAAGAACAGAACAAAGGTCAAATAAGCGTATAAAAACTTGACATTAACGAAGAACATACTTCAGTGATGGTATCAAAAAAGCAAAATGCAATGAACACTTATCACGAGCGACACCTCATTACCTGAAAATAGAGTTAGTATTACTGAATACAACGCTAAAAGCAAAACAAAATAAGAGTACTTAGCTGTACGGTGCCAACAGCTGAATCACACCAACACGACAATCAAAATACCAAATACAGTGCAACAAAACTCAATACCAGCAACGAACGACGAACATATTCAAATAATGGCACAAAAAACCAAACACAACGATGGTGAGCGATTTTACTACTCAAAAAGAAAAGTTAGTACAAACACGAAAAAAAACTGAAAACAAAAAGAAAGGTAATGCTTAGCTTTATGCATGACCCAATGTCTATTAAGTTGAAGAAGCAACTAATGACAAAAAGAAGCACTAACTCGCGCCAAAAAAAGCACCAAATTTAACGATGCCAATGATGAAAAAAAAAGACACATCACAAGAAAAAGCACCCAAACTAATGACAACGACAAAAACAAATCAACAAATTAAACCACACTGATAAAAGAAAAAGCCACATTACAATACCAGGGACTAAGGAAAACACTGAATCGGACGACACCAACAACGAAAGAGAAACCACGTTACAAGAATTGGACAAACCAGGACTGAAAGAGAACCACCACTAAAATGGACAAATGAACTAAAGCTAGTAATTTAAAAAAAAAAAAATATTAGTACTCTGGAAAAAAAGAAAACAAAGAAAACAGAAAAAAATACAGATCTTATCAGTATTTATATCTAGTCTGTGTAACTGATGATGATCACCACCGGTTATTTTAAGTATTATTCATTAATCAAATATAAAATTTTAATAATATACTGTATTTATTCAATATTTTATAATTAGAAGTTAAATTTGTATAGAATGTTTTTTAATATTTAATCATTTAATTGCATCTAAAAGCTTAACTTATTCAGCTGTTATGATAAAATATAGTATAAGAAGCATTTTGTATAAAAACAGAGTTGTAAATAGCATTAGTAAATATTATAAAAATATATATATATTTTTTGAATACTTAGATCAGATTGACTGACAAATGACCCATGTGATGTTTGATCAGATTAGAATCATAAAGGTAAATAAATAATTAATTAGTAACCATAAATCGATTATATCAAAGATCAATGAAAAAGATCAATAAAATATC
This sequence comes from Gigaspora rosea, assembly GCA_003550325.1. NCBI lineage: Eukaryota > Fungi > Glomeromycota > Glomeromycetes > Diversisporales > Gigasporaceae > Gigaspora > Gigaspora rosea. Next base: position 1,023,825 of record QKWP01000001.1, on the reverse strand, counting down.
AATGTAACTGTAATAATTATTATTATCGCTATTGATAAATCATGCAATTTTTATTGTACATTTTAATCGATTTTAAGCCATTTTCATTTTTTTTTTNCATAAATCGATTATATCAAAGATCAATGAAAAAGATCAATAAAATATCAAAAAAAATGTAATAATTAATCTATATGCTATTAATAATTATTATTATAAACTATGCAATTTTTATTGTCGTTTTAACCAATTTTCATTTTTTTTTTTTTTTTTTTAGAAATCAAGTGATATATCAATAGACAAAACCAGTAATATCAGAAATAAATCAACCAAAAAACAAGGCATAACATAAACTTTAAATACTTAAAATAATCCTTTGAAAGGGATAAACATGTACAAATAGCACTGCAAAAGCCATATCAAATATTAAATGCAAATTGGGCCACAATGTCATGTGAAAATATAACCAATCAAAGAATGGTATTTGTTTACGTCATTTCACTCCTCAGATAACCATACACTATGTTGCACTCCATTTCCGGTACAGCCAAATTAATTTTAATGATTAAATTATTTCAACAGTTGAATTAATTTTGATAGTTAATTTAATTTCAACCATTGAATTAATTTTGACTATTAAATTAATTTCAACTGTTGGATTAATTTCAACTGTTGAAATTTTCAAAATTAAAATTTAATTTCACCGCTATTTATAACTTATATCGCAAAAATGTACTAAGTAAACGGGATTGGTACTCTAAAAATGTTGAAATCGTGATCTTATATCTAATTTACATTATATTATATATATAAAAAACAAAATCTCAATAACTACACCTAACCCTAAAAATATTTAGGGGTGCTGCTGGTTATTTTGAGTATACTTCTTATACAATTTAAATAAATTCAATATCTCAAAATTTTACTAAGGTAATTCAGTTGTGATACAATTAAAAATGCTCCTCTCGTAATTTTACCCTAAATCCCAACTCTAATTCTAACCCAAAATCTTATTAATTATAACTTTTATTTTCATTCTAAAATTTTACTTATTTGTTTACTTGATACATTATTATATTTTAAATTTTAGATACGTAGTACGTACGTACTTGTTAAGTAAATCTTAATTATAATTATATTATATTTATGTAAAATTATAAGAGGCTACTATTCATACCCAAATTTGCCGTACCCAGTAAATCAACATTTTTGAAATATTTTCAAATTTTGAGCAAAGATATCCTGACAACCACCAAGTCAAATTCGATGGATATTTTTTATATGGATTCCATAAATTCATAGGATTCAAAGAAAAAAATTTTATCTTCGCTCAATTTTACGTCTATTAAAATAGAAGCTGCGCCAAAATTGTTTTCAAACTTTGAGCGAAGATATCTTGATAACGACTAAGTCAAATTCGATGAACTTTTTTTTATTTGATTCTATAAATCCATAGAATTCAAAGAAAGTGAAGTTTATTAAATTTGATTTGATAATTGTCTAGATATAATCGTTCAAAGTTTCAAATAATTCAAAAAGTCTACCCAAATAGAAGCTGCGCAACTTCTATTTGATAGACGTTATGAATTTTTTGAAACTTTAAGTAAAGATATCTTGACAACCACAAAGTCAAATTCAATAAAATTCTTTCTTGAATCGACTTGGTGTTGTCGGGATATCTTAAATCAAAATTTGAAAAATTTTAAAATTTGGATTTACAGGGGTACGAATAGCAAATTTGGGGTATGAATAGCAGCCGCCAAATTACAACTATGTAAGTCTACATTAGGTTTATAGATCTATGTATAATTTTTAAATAACTTATGTAATATTTTATATAGCTTTATGTAAAAATGTACTTCGTGATGCACAATTATTAATGACTAAATTGATTGAGCCATAAATCATTACGCATATTACTAAGCACATATCTGTGTAAGGCATAATCTTAAAAGTATTGCTTGAACGACAAATAAGTGCGAATGAAAATTAATAATTTATCAAAGTAATTTTGAATTACTTTGGAGAATACTATACCTGATACGTATGCACGTACGTACGTACCTACGTGCGTACAGAGGTTTATGCAAAGTTTTGATTATGTACATACAAAAAAGAAAACATTCCAGAATGAATATAAAGAACCCAAATGCTTAAGTTACTCATTTTACCAAACATAATTAAATCAAAAAATTTTACAACCCTAGTCGTTCTCTAATTAGCATGTATGAAAAAAATTTTAATTGTTATAATATAATAAATTAGCCGTGTAACAGTCTTCTCATGGTCCATTGACCTATTATTCTCCTCGACAGTTGTTTCATTCATTTCTAATTCATATGTCTTTACATTTACCTACCATGGTGATTCATGGTGATAATACCGAAAATGAGATGTCCACTATTATCTACAATTACAATTGGGCAACAACTTCACTTGGTCCTATAGACTCATGGGAGCCCATGATAAAAAGTGCATTGGTAATTTGTAGTTGTGTTTTATTTTATTTTTTGAAGTTTGATGCTTTTAACAAAATTTATAAAAATCGCGTGTCAATATTAGGATTTGTGCCTCCAATCTGTATATCCCATATGTCTTTTTCTAGGCCCTGATTTGATTATGATATCTAATAAAGGTAAATAATTTTATAATTCGCTGGCTTATTAGTTATCTATTTAGTTAATTTTAGAGCGCTAATTCTGTTCGTTTGTATAGCATTTCAACAACTATCGAAGAATAGATACAGTTAATTATATTATTTCACATCACATATTTATAAAAAGCTTTGTCAACTTAACATTTTTTTTATGACAATAGATAAAATAGGAAAATCAGTTTATGAAGTATACATGCCTGATAATAAACTTTCACAAATTAAAACGTAGGTTGAGCAATAATTATGACAGCTGAAGCTGTAATTTGAAACTATTTTCAAGATTAAATTTGAGGTGTGCACTTTGGCTAGATTTAGGGTAAAATTGTTAAAAAGATTATAAATGGGTTTTTCAATAGGTTTTACATTTTTAAATGAGACCCTTAAACTTTTAGCACAGTAATTTAAGAAAATTCATTTTAATATCTAAACTTCTCTTAAATATGTAGTGTAATGGCAACAGGAAAAGGAATATTTCTAGAAACGGATTATATTGAAGCACCACGCAGTGGATACAAAGAAGAAGTGTACATTGACAATTCAATTAGTCCGATTTTCAAATCAGATGGCTCAGTCTATGGTGTATTTACTCTGACACGAGAGGTTACTCAAAAAGTTTTGAGCGCTCGAAGATTTAAAACACTTAGCGAGTTTGGACGTTGGGCTTCTGGTTAGTACAAAAAAAAATTTAGAGGGTTACTGGATTATTACAGTGGACTTTATCTATTAACATTTTTGCGTTTCCACAATATTTCTTGAAGAGATTAAGTCATTTGATAGTGCCTGCAACATTATAACAAAAGTATTAAGAGATAATAATGCAGATATACCATATGCATTAATTTATTTTATCGAACATAAACTAAATGCTGGTTCTGAATCTTTGATTGCTTGCCTGATTTCCACGACTTTTGATGATGACAGTAAGAAAGAAAGACATTTTCCCGATTATTTTCCAGAAACTCGCGAAATAATTGATTTATCTAAAGAAGCCGATAAGAATCACGAAACATATATAGAATTAAAACGACGAAAAACAACGCATTCTTTTTTAAAATGCGAATCTTGGCCAATACACCTTCTAATAAAGAAAGGTCTCCATGTGAAAGTCATTTTAAAAGACGACTCTCAGGCTGTACTATTATTAACAAAAATTCTACTTTGCGATGAACAAACTTTATCAGCTGTATTGATTTGTGGTATAAACGGATGTGCGAACTTGATGAACAATATATGGAATTTTTACAGGTATGTGAATGTTTTCATTCTTAACATTTAATTTATAATACTTATTAGAGAATTTTCGAAAACATTATGATCTGTCAGCTAGTCGCAAGTCAGATGAATACATTTTTGTTACATGGGAAATCAATAGAAGAAAGGAAGCGGTCTAAGATATTAGCCGATTTAAACTACCAAAAGGTCATGTTTTTTCAGGGCATTAGCCACGAATTAAAAAGTATTTATCTGTCAGAAAATTTTCTTTTAAAAGTATTATTCAAACAAACTTACCTTATTTATTTATTTTATTTATTTCTATATATATTATGTAAGCTCCATTAACCTTAATGCATTCACCACTTGAAGACGTAATTAGTGTACGTCCACGGGAGGCACCAATAATGTCACATCTTCAAACTATACGACGTAATTCTCGTCGATTGCTTAAACTTATTAATATTTTGCTGCAAGTAAGTCATATAAACCTTAGTTCCTGAATTACTCTATTAATGACGATTCACCTTTGTATAGTTTTCAAATATAGAAGCTAATCAATTAGAAGCGAATTATATTGAAACTGATATAGCTGAAATTACTCGAGAGTTAGTTTCAGACTTTAAAAATATGGCTAAAAGATTAAGCTTAGATTTCATTACTGATATTCCACATTCAAGCGAATTCAATCATTTTATTGGTGACAAGATTTATTTAGATCACGATATGTATGAAATGATTGTATTTAATCTTTGTAAGCATCTTCGCTAAAAATTTTTTTCCATCAAGTTCATTCATTGAAATTATAGAGATGATACTAAGATATTTTATTTGCTATAGGTTCGAATGCACTAAAACATACTTGGAATGGAAGCATCATCATTCGCTTATATCTTGACTATAAAGATCAAAAAAAGATGATAGTTCTTGAAATATCAGATACTGGTTAGTAATATTATTTCTAAACTTATTGTTCTACTATAGATAACTACCTAAAAATGATAACTTTTATAAATATTAACACTGCGTTTTGGATTTATTATTGGAATTTATTTACAATATTACCATATCGATATTCGAAATGACTTTTTATTCAGGGATTGGAATACCAGAAGACGTTCTTCCAAATATATTCCAGCGTTTTTATCGTGTAGTATCCCAAAGTTCGCGTAGCCATGAAGGCATCGGAATAGGACTTGCTCTCGTTAAACAACTTATTACACACCATGGAGGAGATATCACTGTTACTTCTGCAATAAATAAAGGAACGACTTTTAAATGTTGGTTTCCAATAGGATGTGAACACCTGCCAACAAATCAAATACGCTTTAATAATTTTGGAAAACCAATAAATAATGATCAGGAATTAAATCGACAACTTTATTTAGAAGAATGTTCTCAATGGGCAAAAAATAATATGCCTGAAGTTCAATTTGATAGGAATCAATTGTCCGTTGACGATGATTGGAGTGTTGGTAAAGTTTCAACAAAAGAGATTTCATCTCCTTCCTCCACGGATAATCTTACCGCTAAAAAGAAACATCAAATATTACTCGTTGATGATAATAATGACATGAGGTAATAATTTCTTTACTCAAATAAATAAGATGTTTATGAATTAATTCTTATAATGACCCATATTTGTAGAAACTATTTATCGGTTCTGTTAAAAGAATTTGATATCATTAATGCTCATGATGGCAGAGATGCTATAAAGTTTTTAAAAAAGTCTGACAAATTGCCTCATTTAATTCTCAGTGGTATGTAATTATATTATGTAATTATATAATCATAATATTTTGATTCGATATATAAAATAATCGATGAATTATACTGGTATAATGTATAATAGATGTCATGTTACCAAATATGAATGGATACGAGTTATTAGATGCGTTAAGATCTAATACAAAAACTCGGCTGATTCCTGTAATATTATTATCTGCAAAAGCTGATGAAGACTCTAAAATTAAAGGTAATTTTAATTATCGACAGACTATTTATATATTTATCAATATAACAGATAATATATTTAATTAATTTAATATTAGGTCTGGATAAAGGAGCAGTTGATTATTTAATAAAACCATTTTCTGCTCAAGAACTAATTATCCGTATTCGTGCCAATATTGAGCTCTCACTTCTTCGTAGCAAGATAATATTACAACAAAGTAACAAGAAGAAATAAATCAATTATTACTTTCAATATCGACCGAACTTTTTTCCAGTTCAAACATAAATGAAACATTACATTATATTGC
>QKWP01000001.1:962337-1015655 GCA_003550325.1 Gigaspora rosea | reverse complement strand
CCTTAGTTCCTGAATTACTCTATTAATGACGATTCACCTTTGTATAGTTTTCAAATATAGAAGCTAATCAATTAGAAGCGAATTATATTGAAACTGATATAGCTGAATTTACTCGAGAGTTAGTTTCAGACTTTAAAAATATGGCTAAAAGATTAAGCTTAGATTTCATTACCGATATTCCACATTCAAGCGAATTCAATTATTCTATTGGTGACAAGATTTATTTAGATCACGATATGTATGAAACGATTGTATTTAATCTTTGTAAGCATCTTCGCTAAAAATTTTTTATTTTTTTCCATTAAGTTCATTCATTGAAATGTATAGAGATGATACTAAGATATTTTATTTGCTATAGGTTCGAATGCACTAAACATACTTGGAATGGAAGCATCATCATTCGCTTATATCTTGACTATAAAGATAAAAAAAAAGATGATAGTTCTTGAAATATCAGATACTGGTTAATAATATTATTTCTAAACTTATTGTTCTACTATAGATAACTACTTAAAAATGATAACTTTTATTAATATTACCATATCGATATTCGAAATGACTTTTTAATTCAGGGATTGGAGTACCAGAAGACGTTCTCCCAAATATATTCCAGCGTTTTTATCGTGTAGAATCCCAAAGTTCGCGTAGCCATGAAGGCATCGGAATAGGACTTGCTCTCGTTAAACAACTTATTACACACCATGGAGGAGATATTACTGTTACTTCTGCAGTAAATAAAGGAACAACGTTTAAATGTTGGTTTCCAATAGGATGTGAACACCTACCAACAAATCAAATACGCTTTAATAACGTTGAAAAACCAATAAATAATGATCAGGAATTATGCATTAATCGACAACTTTATTTAGAAGAATGTTCTCAATGGGCAAAAAATATTATGCCAGAAGTTCAATTTGATAGGGATCAATTGTCCGTTGACGATGATTGGAGTGTTGGTAAAGTTTCAACAAAAGAGATTTTATCTCCTTCCTTCACGGATAATCTTACCGCTAGAAAGAAACATCAAATATTACTCGTTGAGGATAATAATGACATGAGGTAATAATTTCTTTACTCAAATAATTTAGATGTTTATGAATTAATTCTTATAATATCCCACATTTGTAGAAACTATTTGTCGGTTCTGTTAAAAGAATTTGATATCATTAATGCTCATGATGGCAGAGATGCTATAAAGATTTTAAAAAACTCTGAAAAATTGCCTAATTTAATTCTCAGTGGTATGTAATTATATAATTATATTTTGATTCGATATATAGCTCAAAATAATACTGGTATAATGTATAATAGATGTCATGTTACCAAATATGAATGGATACGAGTTATTAGATACGTTAAGATCTAGTACTAAAACTCGGCTGATTCCTGTAATATTATTATCTGCAAAAGCTGATGAAGACTCTAAAATTAAAGGTAATTTTAATTATCGATAGACTATTTTATTTACCAATATAATATATTTAATGAATTTAATATTAGGTCTGGATAAAGGAGCAGTTGATTATTTAATAAAACAATTTTCTGCTCAAGAACTAATTATTCGTATTCGTGCCAATATTGAGCTCTCACTTCTTCGTCGCAAGATAATATTACAACAAAGTAAGCAAGAAGAAATAAATCATTACTTTCAATATCGACCGAACTTTTTTCCAGTTCAAACATAAAGGAAACATTACATAATATTGCCGAGGAAATCTTTCATAGATTACCATGTGAAAGAATAATTATTATTTCAAATGAACAAGATGAATTTAAGAATAACAAAATACTTGCATTATTTGAAGACTAGGCAACTCCTTTCGTGGAAATTAGCGATACTGATAAGATTGAATCACAAATTTTCACTAATTCACAAGAATCTTTAAATAACAATTCTGGAATAACCATTTCTTTGGACGTGTACTGCGATGATATTCGCAAAAATGTATCCATATTATCTGTAAAAATATTGTTAAATAATGGTTTTTGGGGATGGATAGAAATATATAGACCTTCAAATTCTATATGGTTCGATTCTGAAATAGAGTTTTTACGACAAATATCGAATCAAATAAGCTTAGCAATAGCTTCTAGAAGCTTGTTAGAACAGAATAATGCATTAGAAATTCAGATAAAAGCTGCTGAAATTGCCAATAATACCAAGGGTCAAATATTAGCGAATACTTCGCATGGTATATTATTTTTATTTCACACTTTAAACGTAAATTTTTATTATACTAATAGGCCATAATTTCACAGAATTACGAACACCATTAGGAGCGATAGTAGGCATACTTTCTTCCTTTGAGGGTACTAACTTGACTGTTGATCAAAGGGACATGANAAATCTTTCATAGATTACCATGTGAAAGAATAATTATTATTTCAAATGAACAAGATGAATTTAAGAATAACAAAATACTTGCATTATTTGAAGACTAGGCAACTCCTTTCGTGGAAATTAGCGATACTGATAAGATTGAATCACAAATTTTCACTAATTCACAAGAATCTTTAAATAACAATTCTGGAATAACCATTTCTTTGGACGTGTACTGCGATGATATTCGCAAAAATGTATCCATATTATCTGTAAAAATATTGTTAAATAATGGTTTTTGGGGATGGATAGAAATATATAGACCTTCAAATTCTATATGGTTCGATTCTGAAATAGAGTTTTTACGACAAATATCGAATCAAATAAGCTTAGCAATAGCTTCTAGAAGCTTGTTAGAACAGAATAATGCATTAGAAATTCAGATAAAAGCTGCTGAAATTGCCAATAATACCAAGGGTCAAATATTAGCGAATACTTCGCATGGTATATTATTTTTATTTCACACTTTAAACGTAAATTTTTATTATACTAATAGGCCATAATTTCACAGAATTACGAACACCATTAGGAGCGATAGTAGGCATACTTTCTTCCTTTGAGGGTACTAACTTGACTGTTGATCAAAGGGACATGATTAATATCATGGCCCGTGCCTCAGATGTTGCGTTATCTATAATAAATAATATTCTTGATATAGAAAAATTAGAAGCACAAAAGATAACTCTAGTAAACAGAACATTTGATTTATTAGAACTATTTGATGATACAATTGAGATGTTTGGAGAAAAGGCCGGGTCTAAAAAAATTGAGCTAATTATAAATTGCGATGTAGATAAATTACCAAAATATGTTAAGAGTGATCCTGAAAGATAATTAAACTAATTTGATCTTATCAGTTATGCTATTATAAAGAAAAAATCAAATTTATTACTTATCTTTTGCATATTAACTAGGCTGAAACAAGTTCTATTCCATTTATTATCAAATTCGTATGTATTTATATAATACTTTCAGTTTATTTTTATTTCATAACCTACTATATTCATAAGAATTCGTTCTAATTTCTTAGAATTAAATTTACAAAACAAGGTGAAATAATACTGACAATTTCAATGCTATCGCGCGAAGTCATTGATGAAAACAATGTGAATCTGGCCAACAGTCAAATAATAAAAAAAGGTGTCCTGCTAATTGAATTATGTGACACTGGTATTGGGTAAGCTCTTATAATTGTGTCTGCTTTATATTTTAGCGTGTATATCATCTAACGATAATTATTTTTAATAATAATAATAATCCTAGCATGGATCCTGAATATATACAACATGCTTGGAAAAGCTTTTCACAAGGTGATATGTCTAGGAGACAAGATGGTGTAGGACTTGGTCTCTCAATATGTAAAAACCTAATAGAAATTAATGGAGGAAAAATTAATGCAGAAAGTCAGTTGGGAAAAGGAAGTAAATTTTGGTTTACATGGAATATTGAGCTATTATCTTCTATGACTACGATTTCAAAATTTAAAACTCCTTTATTAAGTATGCAATTTAATGAACAATTAATTTACATGTTACCTCATGCTATAAGGCAAAAACGAATATTAATAATTCACCCAGTCGAAATGATGAGAAACATAATATTAAACTATCTTAAAAAGGTTAAAAAAGTTGATGCATTCGATACTTTTGACAAGGCTATTAGAGCAGCAAAGGCATATGAAAAATCACATGATAAGCCTGCTTATGATATAGTATTTATTGTGCTTAATGAAAATGAAGTTGTGAAAGCAGCATTAGAGTTAAGAGGATTAGAAATGAATAATAATAATTTAGTAATAATCTTTATAGTATTTCCAGGTAATGAAGGAAATGAATTAGCAAAAAGATTAATTGGAAAATTTGGGGTTCAACTTTCATTATTTATACTCCAATAACATGGAAAAAATTAGTTAATCAATTTATACATATGGGAAAAAATGATGCTACTTATGAAAATAATATGAGCATGCACATCGATGAAAATATTCTAAAGCGAGTAAGGGATTATGGATTTCATAATATCGGAAATAAGAGTCAAGATATATATGAAAATATAATTGGAAGTGATTTTAAGAGAAAACGTATTTCTGGTAAAGATTTTAACGGAAAATGTATTTTATGTGTGGTAAGAATTTTTCACTTTATTTGACAAATAGTGCATCTTATTTACTATAATAAAGCCAAAGTTCTTTATGATTAATATTATTTGTAGGATAATGATTTCATTAGTCTTGAGGTAAATTGATTTAACTATGCAAATTCATTAGTTACCAATTCTATAATTAAATTTTATTTTTAGAATACATTGCAACAAGTCTCAAAACTTGGTTATTCAACGGCCTCTACAACAAGTGGTCAAGAAGCAGTCAGATTAATTGATTCGGAATTTAAGCTATTAAATACAAGTTCATCCAATTTAGATATGGAACAAGTAAATCCTTGCAGAATATCACTAATTTTATTAGAATGTAATTTAGTAAGTTTAATTTTTGATTCATTTGTACTTAATTTATTGCTTGTTTTAGCCAATAATGTCAGGCTTTGATGTTTCACGAGCGATTAGAGCAATGAGACCACCAATTTCAAATATTCCAATTATTATTCTAACAAATTTGCTTACTGATGAAATACAAAATAAATTCATCGAGTTAGGGATAAACGATTTTCTCGGAAAACCTTTAAAAATTAAAGNAACGAGCGATTAGAGCAATGAGGCCACCGATTTCAAATATACCGATTATTATTCTAACGAATTTACTTACTGATGAAATACAAAATAAATTCATCGAGTTAGGGATAAACGATTTTCTCGGAAAACCTTTAAAAATTAAAGAGCTTGAAAAAGTTCTAACTAAATTGGGTTGGTGAAAATTATTATCAATCATAATTAAATTTTATGAATGTTATATGCATCTTTTAAGCTTTTTTCAATCTTTTTCTAAAAATTTTACATTTACAATCCTAAATTAAGTTTGCAATAAAAGTTTTATACATTTTGAATCAAAATTCTCCTATTTCCGTTTTACTTTAACGAATTCCGATACATTTATGGCTTAATATCGAAGATATTAGATCTTTTGTTAATTTTAATGCATGGAATCGCATTATGAAAAGTTTAGATCAAAATTTAAATCAACAACAAGCAAAAGTTGTGAAATATGAACTTTGAAGTATTGATTATTGTTTATGAAGCCTTAAGGATACGAACAATAATAATTAGCTTTATCAATTTCTTAATTGATTGTTTTATCACAAATATATAAAGTTTATCAGTTTATATTATATTTAAGGCATGGTTTAATTTACATTATTTTACGGTATATTCATGATCAAGGATTATTAAAACATAGTAGCTTCACACAAAAATTGGGACACAGCCTCTTGGACTTTGTCTTTTATCAACGGTTTCAACTTTTATCGGGAATTTCATCTTTTATGGGAATTCTAGAAGAGGTTTAGGCTTCACGAAAGGATTAGGTTTCCCGGGAGATTTCGACTTTAGTAATTTTTTAAAAATAGTTTCGTCTAACAAATTGTTGTTAGTCGAAATATGCTATATGCTATTTAATCAAATATTTAGACATTTGAGTGTCTAAATATATTTCGACATAGCATTAATTTTTGTCGAAATGTCATTCTAAATTTGACTAAATGCCTGAATATTGACGAATAAATACCAGTTCCGCTCACTCGACGATAATTCATTCCATAGACAAAATAATTCTAGTTATTTCTTTATGATTAGTTTGGAATTAAGATAAAGATTGCATAATTTCTAAGAAAAACTTTTGGTGAAATGATCTGTTGGAGAAAAAACTGCCCACGAAATAAGCTTGTTAGTCAAATAAACTGCCTATAAATAAACTTGTCGGCGAGTTGATTCTCGTAAAATAATCATGTATGTCAATGAATTGCTTATCGATGAAATGATACAAAACCGTATTGTCTTGCTAATACCAGATTTTAAATTTTTTTTAAAAAAATTCAACTTCTTTGACTAGTTTATATTTAAAATTTAGTAATTACTTAAATAACTAGTTAGCTGCGCAGCGCGTGATGCCGTGCAGGACCAGTACGATCTTTATTTTGGTTTAATTTTATATTTATGACGTTTATTTGATCTTTTATTTTATCGATGAAGTAGCGATGTTTGTGTAAATTTTGTGTTTGAATTAGGGTAAAGTCGGGGGTTTTTTTTGTGAATAGATTTTTTATTGTTTGTATAGGTGTTAGTATGGAAATAGGTGATTATATGTAATTAATTGTTAATGTACTTAATACGCGTGTGTGTGGTTCAATTAAATTCTGTATTTTATTAAATATCGGTTTAGAATTATTGTTATGAATTTTATTTACGGTGTTTTATATTTCTCGTTAGATATATGGGGCCCTTGCAATAGAAAGGACCGATACTACCCAAAAATGAAAATCAGGTTTTTATTATATTCGGATAAATTTTGACGCGCTACATTTTTCAATTATAAGTGGAAATTGATTTGCATAATAAAAAATTGAGATATTTAAAAAAAATTTCTTGGAAGTTTCGTACATCACGGGATTACCCGATATAACGGACTAATCAAATCACGAAAATTTTGATTAACCCGGATCAGTCCGAACAAAACAAACGTGATTTTCTCAAAATCATATATAAACCAGTATCGGCCCTTTCTACTGCAAAGGCCCCATATATAGTCATAGTGATTACACATAATGCTCAAATTATAATTTTACATTTAAATTAAATCAACACAAAGTTTTTGTAACACTGTTAAAGTAAAATTAGACTAGTTTTAGAGTGAAATTTATAAGAATTTATCCAAGAATGCCCAGTCTATGTTACTATTTATGAATAAACTTGAGTAAAACAATTCTTTAGCTAAAACATGAGAATTATGATTATGTTTCAAAAGTTTAATGCATCTACTACAATAAGTAGTAACAAATAAAAAATATCTAATATGCTATAGAACACAATTTTTCAGTTCCTTCAACCCATAGATCTTTTCTTCCTTTGTTATATCCTCCAATTACCGATACTACAATTTTTTGCTTCGATCTTTAAGCCTGTGAATTTCATTCATTATATCAACCTGTTGATTTCTTCATAGTATCACAAGGAATTGGTTTTTCCGAATTAAGGCGTAGCAGAATTGAATAATCATAGATCGTAACGATCGACTTTGGATTATCAACAAGAGTCTTGGGTATCGTCAAAGGAATGTTCTAGCGATAATGATGCAAAACATAAGAAAGGAACGTTCGGGAAGGAATATATTATAAACTGAATATTGAAGTAGAAGAAGGATGGGTCAATGGGACAAGGTCAATGTTGGAAATTTTATGTTCTCATGTTCTCATGAGAACATTACTTTCAATCTGAGAACATTTACAAAATTTAAGATGTTCTCTATTAAATTTTTTTGAGAACATTAAGTTTGAAAAATATGTTCTCTATGTAAATATATAAAATAATAAAAAATTACTTTTATTAATATAGCAGTTTAAAATAATTAAGCTCATAAATATTTAATTGTTATTTAGTTGAAATAGAAAACAATTTAGTTGTTCTTGAATCATAAAAAATTTTAGATAATATAGTTTATTGGTTTATTCATTTCTAGTTTGGTGCAATATAGCCCTTATTATATAAACTTTGATATATATATAATATCATAAATTTCAGAGAGCTAAACTTACCTAGGATGGCATGTGACATGCCATTCCTAAAACTCACTATGATGATAATTTTTAAAGAAAATTACTTAACAAATCTTTAGTTATTATGATTTTAAACTTTAGTGCTATATCTTAAAATTTTATAGTGAGAAATCTTTTAAATCTATAAATTCACTATAGTAAAAAAGAATTGTATATTATATTTACTTATTTATTTAAACATTTGGGAGATGTGAATAGCTTATTTAAAAACTAAATATATAAGCTGAACCAAGCCAATAACATCTCTAATAATATATCAAAAAACCTGAAATATTAATTTTTAAAAATATAAATATGAAGTTATGACTTTATTATTATGAATAACTTAGCTACGTTATATAGTTTGTTAAATAAATTATATTTTTTATTAATAATTTTTAAATATTAATTAAAAATAAAAATTAAAAAATAACTAAAAGTATAAAAGTATAAGTGTGAGAAAGAGAATAAGAGAAAGAAAATAAGAGTAAGAAAGAGTAAGAGAGAAAAAAGAAAAAGAGAGAAAGAAAGAGAGAGAAAGAAAGAAAGTAAAAGAAAAAAAGAGAGAGAAAGAGAGAAAAAATATTTTTCTAATTGAGAACATAAAAAAATTTTTGAGAACATTAAATTAAATAAACATGTTCTCATGAGAACATAAATTTCAAAACAGATTTCTAACTCTGGACAAGATATTATCGAGATGAGCAGATAAAGTTTAATAATTACCGGTTTTGTTTCAATCTTAAACCCATAGATCATTGCTTCATTCGTTATACTGTATCACCTGTTGATTTCTTCAGAGTAAATGTTTTTCCGAATTAAGGCGTAGCAGAATTGAATGATTGTAGATCATAACGATCAACTTGGGATTATCACCTAGAGGCTTGGGTATCTTAAAAGGAAATGTTCCAGCAATAATGACGCAAAAACATAAAATAGATTATAACCCAAATATTGAAGTAGAGGAAAAATGGGTCAATGGAACAATATATTATTAGAATGAGCTGATAAAGTATAATAATTTAGTAAAAATAGTAATAACGTGTTTTCAAAGCCCTTATACCATTTTCGTTATAAAAATGCTTATATTTTGTTGTAAAAAATATGAACTTTGAGTCAATAACTAAAAAGTTCACAAAACAAAATTATAAATACTAATTTACCATTATGTTTAAATTTATTTTATTCGCATTAATCACCTTATTCAGCATGTGAGTATAAAGAACATTTATTAATCAATGGAATTAAAAACACAAAACAAGTTCACAAAACAAAATCATAAATACTTATCTACCGTTACGTTTAAATTCATTTCATTCGCATTAATTTAGCCTGTGAGTATAAAGAACATTTATTAATCAATGGAATTAAAACTGCAAACAAGTTCACAAAACAAGAACATAAATACTACTTATTTACCATTATGTACAAATCATTTTATTCGCAATAATTTAGTGAGTATAAAGAACATTTATTAATCAATGGAATTAAAAACAGCAAAACAAGTTCATAAAACAAGATCATAAATACTTACTTATTTACTATTACGTTTAAATTTATTTCATTCGCATTAATTTAGTCTGTAAGTATAAAGAACATTTATTAATCAATGGAAATAAAAACAGCAAAATAAGTTCACAAAATAAGATCATAAAAACTTATTATTTATCATATGCACAAATCATTTCGTTCACAATAATTTAGTGAGTATAAAGAACATTATTAATCAATGGAATTAAAAACAGCAAAGCAAGTTCACAAAACAAGATCATAAATACTTATTTACCATTATTACATTTAAATTCATTTCATTCGCATTAATTTAGTCGGTAAGGAGGTGACTCCATGTCACTCCTAAGATTGTTGCCGTGGGCATCCCAATGGACGAAGACAGGCCGGTAGGGCTGTCTAAACGAAGGACAGAGGAGGAGGAAGGTGGTAGGAGTAAAGGAAAGAGAAGATGTAAAGAACAATATGAGAAGAAAATTATTAATATGGTTAAAGATAAACGTAAAAATGGAATTTAGAATAGCATGTCATAACATTAATGGGCTGAAAAATCAGAATAGTTATAGGATGGAAGCATTATTGAATTGGGCAGAAGAAGAGGAAATTAGTGTAGTCGGGATTGTAGAGACAAACATTTCAAATAAGAAGGCAAAGTGGCTGGTTGGAAAAGATAAACAGTATCTGAGTTTTTGGGCAGATGTAGATGCTAAGAAAACGAAGGGATCAGGTATTGGAGTATTAATAAGGAAAGATTAGGGTGTACACGTTGCAAAGCCCCGAGCAATTACAGAGTACATAATGGAAATATCGCTATTGTTTAGGCAATTAGAGATAGTGATCATTATTGTATATATCCCTCCAAACGACAAAGAACAAACCAAAAACATACAGCAATATATAGTGAAACGATATATACAGAGAAAACCAGTGACACAATTTATTATATTAGGGGATTTNATAGTGAAACGATATATACAGAGAAAACCAGTGACACAATTTATTATATTAGGGGATTTTAATCACGTATTAGATGAAGTATTGGATCGGTTTGGAGGGGAAGAAAGGGCAGGAAAAAAACAGCTGCCATTATACCGATGGTTAGAGAATCAAAATTTTTACGATACATTTAGGGAGCTAAATCCAAACAAGATAGCATATACTTGGTCAAGGAATGAAAGTAAATCAAGAATTGATATGATATGTACATCTGGCGATTTGTTTAATGGGCTTAAGAAGGCAGAAATACAAGAAGCTGATTGTATAACAGGCAGTGATCACGAATTCGTATTAGCGGAGATAGAACTAAGTGAGTTTTTAAAAGTAAACACTGCGGCTTGTAACAAGAAGAAGAAGTACGTGAGAAAGGTGTACGAGTATGGGAAGGCGAAAAGAGAAAATTGGGAAAGTTTCAGATCAGACCTGCAACAAACAATCGGGGAAAAACCAAGTATAAAATACTTAGAAGGGCAGGAAGCATCCCATGATAGTAAACAGCTAATAAATAAAGTGTGGGATGCAATTTCAGATAGTATAATATATGCCGCAAATAAAAACATCCCATATAAAAAGATATCCAATACTGTAGCAAGCAAAAGTGCTAAAAAGTTACGATCACAGTTGTACCAAGAAGTAATAGAAATCAGCAAACATGTAAGGATACTGAGGAAATATAAAGATTCATATATAGAGAGAGATGTGCAGGAAAAAATTAATTGGACAATACAAGGGATAAATGAGAGATTAGGAACTTTAATTCCACACGTAGGGAGTATAGTTAAGGACGAACACGTGGAAGATATGAAAGGGTAGTGGAAGCTAATCAAGGCAAGATGGATAGAAGAACAGGAACAAGAAAAAAAGGTTGAAGATCGAAGAGGCAGTAGATGCACGGTGTGCAAAGATCGTCAATGAACAAGGGAAAATGTTGGCGAGTCTGTTAGAAAAACCTTTTAAAAAGGTACAAATTTACAGGCTGTTGATTGAAAAGGATAGAGAGTGCAGACTAGTTAGTGATGTAGATGAAGTATTATTGGAGACAAAAGAACACTTTCAGAGGCAATTTAGAAAAAGGCATGTAAATAAGGAATTATTAAAGGGAAAATAAAAAAACGTATACAAGCCACAAGATTATATCAAGGAGGAGTGGTATATCGGGCTCGAAGAAGAAATTACTGAAGACGAATGGGACCAGATGCTTAAAGGAATTAAAACAGCGACAGCACCAGGAGTGTCCAACATAAGTTACATTCTGCTCAAAAATGGGAGTAAGGAGACACAAGAAATTTTCAGGCGGTTTGCAAATTTATGTTGGAGTAAAGAAGATGTACCAGATAAATGGAAAATCGCGCAATTGTATGCGATACCTAAGGATACAGACTGGGGATTAAGCCTTAGCAACGTAAAACCAATAGCCTTGTTAGAGACCTTCAGGAAGTGTATTACAAAAATTATAACGAATAGATTAACAAAGATTATAAAGGAAAATGATATTCTGAAAGGTCAAAATTTTGCTGCACTTCCGGGTTGTTCGACAGAAGAGCCGGTGCAGATAATAAATGCATTGATGGAAGATGTGAAAGAAAAGAACAAGGAAATGTGAATAGTATTTCAAGATATGCGGAAAGCATACGACTCGGTATCTTTGTAAATGCTACAATTAGCACTAAGAAGAATAAAGGTCCCCGAAAAAACAATTGGCTTTGTATTAAGTATGTTCGATAAACAACAAATGCGAGTGATAACGAAGGAAGGTTTAACAAGTCCTTTTGTGGCAGAGGACGGAATAGATCAGGGAGAGGTTCTGTCTCCGTTGATGTGGAGAGTATTTTATGATCCGTTACTGTGTAAAGTACAAGAAGAAGAAGGACTTGGGTATATTGCAGAAGTTAAAATTCCGGTAGATAGTAGAAGAGGTACATAGTGCGTAGAAAGAGTAAGACAAGCTGCGATAGCGTATGCCGATGATACAACGTGGTTAGGGAAGAGTAAAGAAGAAATGGAGTCAATTCTAGCAATTGCAAATGAATTTTTTGTAATCAATGACATACAGCTAAATGAGAGCAAATGCAAGCTTTTGGTGATGAATAAAAGAAAGAAAGAGGAAAGCGAAGATATTCAAATTAATAAGATAGTTATCAAGGCAGCAAAAAAGAATACAGTTGTTAGAATGTTAGGAATTTGGTTGAATGGAAGACTAAAAGAGTCGCTAGTTAAAGATAAAGCGAAAGAGATAATAAGACAAACAGCCCTAACCTTAAGATGGAAGAAAATGACGATTAGTCAACTGATTTATGTGAATAATATATATTTGATACCAAAATTATGTTATATTTTACAAGTATCAAATCTAAGCAAGACGGCACTGCAAAAAATACAGCAACCGTACCTTCAATTAGTCAAAAACAAAATAGGAATGGCGAGAACAGCTGGAAATTATATCATATCCCATAGAGGAATGATGGGATGTAAATTGTTGGAGCAGGAGTTGTGTATTAAGCAGATTTCGGCATTGCAAAATCGGCTGAACAATGATGGGATAGTGTTGAAGCTAGCACACATTAGAATAAAGCAAGGTTTGCTTAATGCGGGTTTAGTAGATATGGAGTGGAAGAGTGAGGAAGATAAGGAGCTCCAACAGTTATGGAAAGGCAATCTAGCATGCCGAGTGTTGGTCAAAGCGAGAGAGTTAAAAGTCAGTTTTGGTTTTGATGAAAATTGGTGGGGTATATATGGAGGAAAATATCCGATCAGAAATTTGCTCCAGGAAGAAAAGGGAAGTAGGAATTTGATAAGTGGACTACAGGATACGGGTATATTCTTTGTAGAGCAGTTGCTAGACCAGAGTGGTAAAAACATGTTAACGTGGCAACAAGTTATGTTGGCAAGAGATAGAGTCCGAAGAGGGAAAAGGCCCAAATGGTTTATAGTAGTTGAAAGTAAACTTTTGCAAAACGAAGATAGAAGAACGGTTAAAGAGGAATGGATAGGAGACGCAAACAGTATGTACACACTAAAGATGTCAAAAAAAGAAGTGTCACGTGATAACAGAAAGAAGGAGTGGATCTTGCTTAGAGGAAAAGAGAACGAGCCGGTAGTAAAGAGAATCATAGAAAAAAGGAAGTGTAAGGTCTTAACAGAAAATTGGAGAATGGTAGAAGACACAAACTCTCTTGGAAAAAGTCCTGGTAAAAGTTTACAGTATTTGGAAAGGCAAGAAGAAAGTGGAAGCTCTGAGAGTGCGAAATGGTTAACGAAGTCTAGGATTTTATCATGCTTACCAAGGCCAGTAGTTAAAGAAGGGAAGCGTGTGTGTCTGATACCAACAGATATGTTAGAAGAAATGGTACGTCCAGAAGCGCCAATATCAAAAGAGAAAGAACATATTGCAGAAGACGTGGTGATAGAAGATATTGATGTAGGGATGATTAGGCAGCAAAAGGTGGGACGTGAAATGGAGGAAACACTTGAACAACAGCTCCAAAGTAATAGAGAACGAGATAGTAATGTAGTAGTTTTTTATACAGATGGGTCGTTAAGGTCTGTAGAAGGTGGAAATAAAATGGGAGCTGGTTGGGTTCAGGTGGATAATGAAGGGAAGTTATGCTTAACAAAAGGCATGTGTAGAGTAGAAGCATGGCCGTCTTCAACCAAGCCGGAATTGGTAGCAATTTGGCTAGCTTTGTTGACAGTGCCTAGTAATAGAAAAGTAGTAATTAGAACAGATAGTTTAGGAGCAATAGCAGGTCTGAGCAGAAATTTGGAACTTCGTGAAGGGAAAAAATGGATGAAAGAAAAGTATTTTGATTGGTTAATCAAAATCAAAGATATGGTAAAGACGAAAGGTATAGAGCTACAGCTAGAGAAGATAAAGAGTCATAGCAAAGATAGGTGGAATGACAAGGCGGACGCTTTAGCAAAAGAAGGAACGGAAACAGGAACAAGTATAGGGACACCAGAATACAATCAGTGGATTAAATGTCCTTTACGATGGAAGCATTATAGGGATGAGTTAGGAACAAGAGCATTTCTAAGGAAAGTTTTTGACGCCAAAAATAGCGCGAGATGGCGCGAATCGAAGGTAGTTCAAGACTTCGAACAAGAAGGAAGTGAGGAAAAATATAATTGGCATTTATTTTGGTCAACTCTGAAAGGTTTTACGGGCATTAGATGCACAACCCTGAAGAAAAGCAAAAATTGGCGTTCTGGTACAAGGTGTTTTTTAATGAGTTGCCAGTGCTAGAGGTGTTAAAAAAAAGAAGACCCGATATCTATATATCATCCAACTGTATTGCATGTATGAAAGAAGTGCCGGAAACATTAGAGCACTTGGTGGAGTGTGATGCATACAGTTTTTTGTGGCATAATATTGAAGTGGTAGCAACAGAAGCAGTATAGCAGAAGCTATCGGAGGAAACGAAGAAGCGATTAAGTCTGTATGATTTTAGAGAAATTCTACTACCAGCTACAGAAAATGTACATAACGAGATGCGTATAGGTTATATAAAGGGTCTGTGTACAGCAAAAGTTAGTGGAGCTCTATGAGAATATATGTCAACAAAAAAAGAGTGGAACAACTGTTTTAGAAGCTTCGTTTACATATGGAGAAATGGTTTCTTTGACTTCATATGGTCAGAGCGTTGTAAAATGCTTTCAACATGGGAAAAAGGAGAAGGTATTAGCCCAAAGATCAAGAGAAAGAAACCTGATAATGGAAATGAACAGAAAAGATCACGTGACTCGTCGAATGAAAGAGAAACGGTTCAGATAGAAGAGTCAAGACCTAGAGGAAATAAGAAAATGAATGTTGAAAAGAGGTGGGAAACCATGATCGAGGACTTTATAAAGAATGGAAATTATCCATTCTGGTTTGGCCTGTGACAGGGCTGACAAAGTTGTCTGTCTTATCAGTGAGGCAGTGTGACAGGTCGCACCAAGGTGCTCACTAAGTATTCGGGTGATGCCGGACCTGCTATAAGATAGATAGATAGAATAAATATAAATAATTAATTTAGTTATATTATGTATTAGGTATCTATTTAATAAAGGTACCGACGAGACTGTCAAAGGTTAAAAAAAAAAAAAATTTAGTCGGTAAGTATAAAATTATTTATTTATATTCGATATAAAGTTTAAATTGCAGATGTGAAATAAAACATATATTATATAGACAAGCTAAATAAGGAAAATGTGCACATTGTAATGAAGATAACACTTCCGAAGCATGGTGTCTATCATGTGACCCTGACATAACAACAAGGTGGCCAATTGGAAATAAAGATATTGATGATTGCATGAAGGAATATGAAAACGTAATTGAATGGATTCTATTTGATAAATTATCTGATATTAAAGAAATTGGTAAAGGTGGATTTGGTTCTGTATATTTAGCAACCTGCATACAAAAAGATGATAATGAAAACTACATTTACAAAAGAGCACATGAACTATTCAGCATTGTTGCACTCAAGACGTTGACCAGTTCGAAGGAAAACAATTTTGATTTTTTAAAAGAAGTTAATTTATTGCTTTGATAATTCATTAATTTTATTAATAGTAGTTTACTAAACTAATTCATTGTTTAAACCTTAAGTTTAAAAGTCTTATGAAATGTATATTAAATTGTACAATGCTCACAATATATGGAATAACTCAGAACACCAAAAACAAACGAATATTTGAGTATTTCAGTATGCTAATAATGGGAGTCTTCATAATATTTAAGAAAAAATTTCAATACACTTACATGACAGAACAAATTGCAGATACTTAAAAGATATTTCAGATAAGCTAGATAATGTTCACAGATGTGCATATATTTATGCTGATTTTCATAGTGGTAATATTTTGCAAGACCAACAATCTAATATTGCAGATTTAGGATTGTCTAAAAAGAAAGATAATGTCGCTTGAGAAAGCGAAACTTATAGTGTAATTCCATATATTTCTCCTGAAGTCTTAACAGGAAAATAGCAGTTTACACAAGCAGCAAATATTTATGGTTTAGTATTATTATAACAAAAATGTTAAGTGGACAAAGACTTTTGATGGTTATAAATTCGACCTAAAACTTGTAGTCAAAATTTGCAAAGGATTGCGACCAGAGTTTGCACCTGGAACTCCAAAATGCTATATTGAATTGGTTGAGAAATGCATGAATTCTGATCAGCAAGAATGACCTGATGCTTGGGATATTCATAAAACAATAGATAATTGGTTTAAGAAGATAGCTATATTAATTAAACAATCCTCAAAATTTTACTGAAAAATCAAACCGCAAATACGAATAATAAACTTTAGCAATCAAAGCTTTAAGATTACAACAACTAGCTAAACAATTTTCTGCCAATTTAAAATTTATCTTTGATATACATACATACATATATATAGATTTAATACACTCTTAAATATAAAATCCTAAAAGACTCAAACGCAATTAGTAAAATACGTAAAATCAACCTGATAATCCCAAATAACTACTAACATTCATACCTAAATAATTAATCACATAACCAAATAAAAAAAAACAACAAATTTTCTCTAAATGAAACATGTTCTAATTATATACATATAGATTACACAAACAACAAAACTTCAATAAGTCGGATTATTTTTCTTTTTTTTTTTTTTTTACTGCAAAAATTAATAGAATTATGTTCACATCTTAGATTAGACCACGCAAAGTTTGATTTTTGTTTTGCAAAACATCAGAATCTGAAGACTTCGATTGGTCAGTTAGATTATTTTTCTTTTACTTCAATAGAAAATACTAAGATTAGGCCATACAAAGTTGTTTTTTTTTTTGCACTACATGGAAACTGAAAACTTCAATCAGTCAAATTTTTTTTTATATAGAATAATCACATCTATAATTAGGCCATACAAAGTTGACTTTTTATTTTACACTATATAGAATCTGAAAACTTTGGTCAATTGATCAGATTTTTTTATTTTTATTTTTTTTTTTTACTTGCTTTTTTTTTACTTAGCTGTAAATTAATAGATCACTAGAATAGTAAGCTCTAAGATAGAATTTTTTACGTGAAAATCATAATAATTCCAATGCTAAACACTATGTGACTAATTAATATGTAAGCTCTGTAATAGAATTCTTTATAATAAATCATAATAGAATCACGTTAAACTAATGCAACCAAATCTACCTTAACTATATATAATGATCACCAAATAGTAAATAAATTCTATAACAAAATTTTTGCAGCAACTTATAGTAAAATTATAATAATTTCAATACTAATATCGCTGTGTATACTATATTAGTGAGTAAACTCTGTGACAAAATTCTTTATAATAATCAAGATAGAGATTATGATTATTCCAATTGAAATTATTAAATAAGATGGGTAGCGCGAATGCACCACCTGTCACACTAGTAATAAATTAATTTCTTTGACCATTAAATCATTTCGATTATGACTAGTTTAAAATGGTTTGGATTATTTTAAATTCCTGATAATTATCTCGATAAGTTAATAAAATTAAATAATATAACCCTTTTATTACTACTAATTCACTTGCTATAAATAACTTTCACCTACTTTAATATAAATAACCAACCTAAATTACTAACATATACATGTATTACTTCCTTTATAATATCTATTATCCTTGTTTCCAAAAATGAAAAAATTATCAAAAAAAGTGAACAGAACCATCTCTACCATTCATGTGAGGTTTAATAAGTTTTAATAGAGACCTCAAGTCTCAATATCAGCTGCATGTGAGGTTTAATAAGTTTTAATAGAGACCTCAAGTCTCAATATCAGCTGCGATAATTAAAATAAAAATATATTAATTTTCAAAAGAACATTATACAGATTATATTGTAATCATATCATGTTCCTGGTTTTAGTGTGACAACGTTGCGAGGCTATCCTAATTCATATATTAAAAGTTGAATTGGAATTCGGACAGGCACACACATGATGTTGAGTAATTTAATTAAGAGTTGGATTTGGATGGATTAGATTTACCTTTTGTCTATCATTTCCTTGTTTTTACATTTAGCAAAGATACTAGTATATATATTTATTTATTTACTCTTTGGGAGAAACGAATATTAGGTATTCTGAAATTTTTTTTTTAGTTTTTTTTATCTTTACTGAAATATTGTCATAGTCACGATAGATAGCTTGGGCATTTAGTAATTACTGCTTTTAGTTTAAGAATATACATCGAAAGAAACTTTGTCTTTATTAACACAGCATCGAGATAAAATTTATTGTTAAGGGAAAATTATTAAGCGACAAGCTTGCTATTTTTTTCTTTTATAATATAGCCTAGAACATATTAAGGGCATTTTTTATTTATTATGTATATAGCGAAGCGTCATGGCAATTTAATAAAGCTTCGAGGAATATCCTATATCGTCATACTCAATTTTTGGTTTAATGATTTGATTACCAAACCTAGACAATATTAAATGTCCGGTTTCAGACAAATCTTACTTCATATTTTGTTCTAAATCTAGAATTTTCTGTTAATGGGACCATAATTGCTGACATTCCCATTGGATAAAATACCAGCTTATATAACCTCCCATAAGCCTTCAAATGATCTTGCAACGTAACACATTATGACGGCTTGAAAGTTCACAGCAGTTTGAATCGAATAATTGCATAACTGTTTTTGAGGTGAGTTTTCATCATATAATTGAAAGCTCAGACTGACAAAATGACCGATGTTTGGACAGCTGAAAGCACTTAGAACAAAATAGAGTGTAGAAACTTTTTTTGGGAGTTGATTTAGTTTTATAGTAATCCAGTGATGACCTATATAACAATAACATAAATTTATATAAAACTATAATGAATGTATCATCCTAACTTAATTCATATTTATTGCTGACCTTATCGATTAATATTATTCATAATATCACCTGAATGTCTTATATAATTTATTTCAGGATAACTTCTTGAACTATAATCATACATTCTCTAGAGGGACTTTCCAGCATATATTAAACAAGTCCCATCAAGGTAGTCACGTCTCGTTATCGGATATCCCCAATACAAATCGAATACTAGATTGGCAATAGATACTTCGTTCGTAATAGAATAGAGAATAACCACGAGTTGAATATAGCACCCGGCGTGGACTCCATAGCTAACGATACTTTTATTACCTTCCTATCAACAAGTAAATTTTAGGTTAGTAAGAAAATATTTTTCGACTATATTGATTACTTACATTCAATTCGACACCTTTGAATATTAATTTCTGCTTTCTACTTTCAATGGCAGTCTTTTTCATCAAAGCGATCTTCAAAGCTCTAATTGATCTAGTTTCTTCAAGCCTGAATGTATATTTTTGGCCATTCAACAATACAACATAAAATCACCTGTCTCATTTGCAACTTCTATAACCTCTTCCCGTGAAAAATCTGGAATATCAAGCTTAAACGATGCTCGTTTCCAAAACGATGTTAAATAATCAATTTCTTTTGGGTGAGAATGATATTACATTCAGGACATCCAGGTCTTACTAGGTCATTGCTTTGAGCTTTGTCTTCTAAATATGTTATTACACACTTGAAAATTTGTTGCAAATAATTATAAATATATATATACAGTATTTTATAATTTTATGAGAAGGTATATAAATAAATTTTTTAAAACCTCTAAGCACCAAGTTGGAATGTGTTTGCACAGATGCGAAACGGCTTTTAAGGGGAATTCTTAGAAAAGTCTTTTAAGTCTGCACTTTGAGCACTTCATCCTAATAAAATTCAAAAAAAATGAAATCGTACTTATGTACTGTACGTGTGTGTGTTCATATCTGATATAAAATACTGCCTGCTATCATTTTTATCAAACTCAGATAAATTATTTATATGGAACCTCCTAATCTGTCATTGTGAAAACTTTAATAATACGAATTTTCTGCATGATGACTGGCGATCTCTATCATATTTAAATGAATGTCATTGTTTCCCAAGAAAGCTGATTTACAAACTTACTGAACTTTAATCAATGTCATTGTTTCTTAAAAAAGCTTATCTACAAAATGGCGTTAAAAACAAGTTTTTTTTTTAATTTAGATGCTTAAGATTGGTTTATGGTCACATAGATAAATTTTTTAGTACTTATCTATTGTAAGTCCTCCGCTACGCTCCAGACAAAAATATTGCTGTGACGATATTTTTATAAAAATGAATAGAAATGAGAACAAGAAAAATGATGCATATGAAAATAGCTATTTTCGTAAACAAGAAAATGACTCTTTTCCAAATACATTGCAAAATGACAATGATCTAAGCAATAATAGTGTGAACGATAGTCAGAAGAATTTGAGTTTTCTGGCTGCAAATACTGATAAAAAACTCTCACAGAGTAATCCATACTCTCAGAATGCAGTAACCGACGAACAAGGTTTACAGCACTATAAGCAATCAAACAAAAATGAAAATTATCGATCAAACGGTGGGTACGACCAGAATGAAAATTATCAATCAAATAGTGGACACCAACAAAATAAAAATTATCAATCAAACAGCGGACACTACCGAAATGAAAATTATCAATCAAACAGTGGGAATTACCAATATGAAAATTATCAATCAAACGGTGGAAAATACCAATATGAAAATTATAGAGATCAATTTAATGACGAGAATAGCAATAATGCAAGCAATATAAATATTGATCCATCTTTATGCATCACGTCAGTTTTTCATGTTTATTTGCCAGCGACCATAGACACCCTGCAACCTGCAGTTGTTGGCAATTGTCCCACATTAGAAAATTGGAAAGAACCTAAGGTTTTGCTTAAGAATATTCAAAATTCGACTCTTTGGGTTTCTGACCCTGTGCCCATTCCGACAAACTTTGAGATTGAATATAAATATTGTCTGTTTCGAACTTAGAAGAAATATTATGTAGTGGGTAAAGCTGTTTATGAGCTTGAGTGTTTTGAAGGCTATAAAAAAAACAACAGGAAAATGATATTCCGCAAAAACCATTATGATATCTGGCAGAATATAGGATCAACTATATGACTTTGCGACATGACTATCTCTTTGTCGAATACATTTACCGTTATGTTGAGTCTCTTGATTGCTTAAAAGATAGAATTATGGAGTATCAACAAATTTATAAGGAACATAGAGATCATACTGTCTGTGCAACAAATGTCAAGTTTATTGCGAAAAAATTGAGAAATAGTATCTCAAAAGAACAAAGGATTTTCTTGTGTATTCTTCTTGGATATTACTTACTTCAGGGAGATAAAAAGATAGTAAATGGCATTTATTTGCCTGAAAATTTCCATCCAACATTATATTAGAAAAACTTGAAGAAATTGAACCTGATTTAATACTTTCTGACACCAGGCACTTGGTCGTTAATGCAATTAGAACTTTAGTTCAGCACAATTCTAAATACAGTTTTACAGCTTGGTTTAAAGTGTTTGCATTTGCACGCGAACTTGATGCAACATTTTCTTTTGTGGAGATGATCGAATGGTATAATTACAAGAGTAAATCTGGCGAATTTCTTAAGCTACTAAAGGAAGACGTAAAACCGTATATGAAGGAGGCATTTAACAGAATTACAAATGTAATATTATTCTCTTTTTCGATCAGTTTATTTGAAGCTTGACATACTGTATTAATATATAACTTGTCTTCAATTATATTTTTTTATAGAAACTTATCTGGTTATCATATGACCTGAAATGTCTCATATTTGTGTGGACAAATGTTATCAGAATAGAGAACACGGACAGATCCATTCTCAGAGCTTTGAAAGATAAAATAAATGAATTTATAAAATATAGTCAACCACCTGAATTAAAGAAGCAATTTGATGAATTTTCAATAGATTTTCAAAGTGAAGTTATACTAATCTTTCAAGAAAAAGTTTTACAGTTTTTAAATAAAAAGGGATTGTTATGAGCAATCCGAATATAACTTCTATCCTAGATCTTCTTCAAAATCCTAATTTACAATGGTCAGAAAAAACCTATACTCAAGCACTCGAAGCCATAGCTGAATCAAATCAAATGGAGATGCTGGATATTTTTCCTCGAGTTCTAAACTTTGTCTCTGAATTAGACTTTGCTATGACAAGCCAGTCGATTTTTGCAACATCGATTAAATGGTTTAAGCAAAATTGCTCAATTAATACTTCTAAAGTTCATTCTGTTAACAATCAAGGAAAGTTGTTTACACAATTTTTCACAGCCTTTCTGTTATATATCCACTTATTGCAAAGCATCCAAAAATTTGGGATAAACTAAAAAGTCAAGCAAGCGATATTATTGCATCACTATCGGATGATGTTTTATTTTCTGTTTCAATATTTGCTAATGATTTTGATCAAGAGGTTATATCTTACCTTGGAATGCTAATAAAAACAAGGATTAACTCTTCTATTCATGAACTTGATAATCATATTTTTAAAAAGATTATGCACTTTATTGATTGTGATTTAGGCTTGAACCTGCCAAATAAGTGAGTATTCTTACATATACCCTTTGATAATATCGTTTGCTAATGTTAACACTATATTTATGATAAATTTTTTAATTATAATTAAATTGTTAAATAGATTTTGTAAGGAAATAATGTGCCACATTTTTAATCGATTGCAGCAACATACTGACAAGAAATATAATGATGAAGTAGCACACCAGCTTTTTTTTCTTGAATTTTCAAAATTTTGGACGCTTATATTTAAAGCAACTGGCTTTACCCAATTATTACATTCTCATTCATATATTAAAGTCGCATGAGATACTGCGATACTATTGGCAAAAATGATTCACAAGAATTCGATTACTATGGGTTTACTTCAAGAAATGCTCGAATATTCTAACTATATACTTAAAAATTATATTAACTCTGCTGTGAAAAATATCAAAAATCTCAATATTACTGATGAAATCCTTGAAACCTTACATGTTAACTATAAAGATTGTGATTTAACATTTACCCACCTCGATGAAATTTATACAATATTCTGTTCTTTCTCCTTAATACGAGACGTGAAATCATATTATGATGATTTACAAATAAGGCGCAATGATATAAATACAGTCACTCTTGAAGAATCAGACTCCCAAGATTATTGGTCGATTCATACTGCAACAATTGCTATTATGAAATCTTCATATTACTTGATTCGTTCACAAATATTCAAAAATATTTTCCAAAAAATATTAAAGATGGATGAACAAGAATTAGTTTTGGAAATTGTAATCAAAGAAATCATTCCAAAAACAATTGAGCAGTACAATCTTGTATGCAAAAGTTATGAAACGTGGGAAGATCTTGACTTTTCTGATGCAAATGAGCTATGGCAAGGAATTGACCAAAATCAGATTCATGATGAGATTAAATTTATTGCTTCTAACATTATGAAAGCTAACGAGAAGCAAAGACTAACAAATGCAGTGAATCATTTATCTGATGTTTCATCATGGATAGAAAGATTAAATAAACTTAGAGATGTAATTAAAATTTTGGAAATTCCATGTAATTCAACTCATTGGGTAATGAAATATTTGAATCATTTAGAAAATAAAAAGCTGAAGCTTGGACAGTTGCATAAAATATTTGAAGACCTTAATAATCATTGTGTAAAAAAACTGAAATTGACAGACGATTGTTGGTCCATAATAAAGAAAATAGCTTCCGCAAAAGATTTTGTGGTTTTCTAAAAACCTTAGTTGGTCATGATTTTAAAAATTTAATTAATAGTGTAGACGATCATTCTGATGAATGATTGATCCAAGAGGATACCGTTTCAACATTCATTCAATTGAAGCAAATTATAGAGCCTTTATTAAAAAAGAGTAATGATTCAGATACTCTTGCAGTAGACAAATTCTTATGGAATCTCTTTAATATTTCTTTAAAAAATCCTTCCTGGCCTCTAAACTAAGACTTTGCTATGCAAATGCTCAAGCACTAAAGAATATGTATGAAAATATCTCAAATTGAGGAGAAGTGACAAAAGAAAAGATTTATCATGCAGTAACAAAGGGCAAATATTTATTTATGAAAATGAATTCTGATGAATACAAATGCACTGCGACATTATTGTATTCTTCCAATAACTCAAAAGAAAATGTTGAATACACATTTGCTGACTTACAAGATTTGTGTGGACATGCTTTATTGATTGCAAAAACACCTGTAAATTCAAAGGCTTCAAAAGATAATGAAGTCATTACTAACGAGATAACCTCGGATCATATGAATGAATTTGTTATTCAAGTTAATCTTGCACAACAGATAATAAATATCGCTTCGCAGGTAATTTTTATCTTTCTTTCTAGCAAACATGATTTAAAAAATTAGCCAATAATATTTGCTAAATAACCTCTAATAAGCTGAAAACATTTTCTTTGTTGCGGCCAGTTATAAAACTATAAATATTTATTAACTATTATTTTTACTTATTAAAGTTAATAGAACTTGGTCATTTTACTTATCGAAACTTTAAAGCGTCAACTAATTCTACGATTCAAATGGAAGATTTTTTTCAAGAATTGATAAAAGATTATCAATTATGGGAAGAAATTTTCTCAAAGGCACAGGAAAATCATTACTATTTGAACTTTTACCCTGCTCGACATATTATGACCTTCTATGATTATTTTTCAAACAAGGAGAAGATGATGTCGCTAAATTTAGCATTAAAGAGCAGTGTTCAATGCTTTTGAGATTTGTCAATGATAAAGCTGAGCTTCCTAATATTGACGATGATTTCGACATTCCTTGCGCTCCTGATACTTATTTTGATATTCTTTGTGCGATCGGTGCCAAGTTGTATAATATTTTTGAAAAGATCCTGACAAGGAAGTGTTTAATGACAGTTCCCATTAAACAAAACTTGGAAGATACGGTCTATTCTGGTCAGCTCTATATCGCAACATGTAATGGCAAATTTCTTGTGCCAAATATAATAATATCTCTATATAACATGCATAACAAATGTTATCCAGAAGCATGGTAGCTCCTAATTTGCAAGTTTTTAACAACCGCAGAAGAACTCTTGATTTTTATAAAGCGGTGTTTCTTTGCTAAAAAGAATGGCTATAGAGAACATTTATTTTGCATCGCCAATGTTGAGTCTCTAAATTTTGAATTGCAATATTAGCTAGTGACAAATATACATTCTTTATGCCAACAAGAAAAACAGTTTCACTTGGCTTTGATATGTTGTCGCGAAAAAGGCATGCATCATCATATATTAGATCAATTTTCTGAATATGTTCATGTAACTAAAGGTCTCGGCGCAGATTTAATGCGTAATATATATGTAAATTGTGTCCAAATGTAGTAACGGTATCTTCTGATATATCCGGTACGTATAAATGCTTTATTTTATTTATTTTTATAAAGAATTTGCTTTAAAGTCATTATCATTCTATACATTGAACTTAATATATCGATAGGTCAAGGAAAAACAGAATAGATCAAAGATCAAAGTTTTGAGCGTGGTTTGGTTTCACGAAATTTCTTAATCAGTGATGGAGCAATATTTGAAAACCTTGCACAGAAATTATCTGTAATTAAACTCAAAAAGACAGAATGTTTGCATCTAAATATAATGCTAATAGATCATCCCTATAAAATAAATATGTTTTTATTCGAACTGCTTTCTTTTGGATGTGTTAAGGACATCAATTTTACCTATATACTATCAACATATGTCTTTATTGAAATTACATCAACCACAGATCAATATTTACTTAACTTGCTTCCAATTACTGGATACTTAACAAAAAAACACTATACATGGAATATTGATAATCTTATTGTTTCTCATATCGAAAATAGCTCAATTCAAATTGTTGCAAAATACCTTGATAAATATGATTGAGGCATGATCAACAAAGGAAATATCAGTTTTATGAAACAAAACAAGCAAATGCTTCCATATAAACGCTGTCAACAGCTGTTGCAAAAGTACTTCTTCGAAAATAATACACAAGACATCACATCATACTGTTTTCTTGAAATATTCGTCAATGTTCTTGCTGACCAACTAGTTCGAATGTCATCTAGTGCGTTTTTCTGCGTAGAAATGTTGGAAGAGATGGTTGAAGATAAAAATATTTGAAAAACATTACTAGAAACTTTGTTAAAAGTTTCTATGGATTTTGTCACTCATTCTGTGCATTCAAAGATGGAGCAATTGAAAAATAAAAATTTATTTGAAGGAAAAAATGTAACTATAAGGAACATTAAACATTGGGAAGATTCAAATCATTTATTAGTGTTTTTCTTGTCACAAACACCTGATTCTATTTGCGCTCTCTATCGTAACAAAGCCATAGTTCCAGAGAATGTTAAGGATCTATTAAAAGCCAGTATGTTCCTATATCAAAAACCAATGCAAACATTCCATTTGAATTAGATGACTTTGACAAAATGTCATCAGAAAATATATTAATTAAATTGGAATGTCTGGCGTGTGTGACGCTCGAAAAATGAAATTATCCTATGTATGCCCTTTCTACAGACAATCTTTTAAAAATGGCACTAATTCTATTACGATCTAGGGCAAATATTCCAGTGGTTTGTTGTGGTGAAGCAGGATGCGACAAGGTGATAATTATATATACTAATATTATATTTAAATTTATTAAATTTTATATAATTAACCATTCGCCCAATTAATACATTTTTAGACAAGTTTAATTCAATTTCTTTCAATGGTTGTAGAAGTAGAATTTTGAGCACTTAACCTTCATGCAGGTGTTAGCGAACAGCAAATACTTATATTTATGCAAAGTGCAGAAGAAATTGCACAGCATAGTGAAGTTTGGCCATTTTTTGATGAAATAAACACCTATAACCACATTGTCCTCATTGCTCATCGTATTCTACTTGAAAACAAAATGCATCAAAATATTCGTTTGTATGCAGCATGTAATCCTTATCGCTTACGTCAAAAATCTGACACACAAGCAGGTCTTTTGGCCAAAAGATACGAAGAACAAAGTAGACTGGCATATCAAGTACATCCACTTCTGGATCAAATTTTAGATTATGTGTGGAATTATGGAGTCTTAAAAGCGTCTGATAAAAAAATCTACATTTACATAATGTTCAAAAAATTCTTACAAGATTTAGGAACTGAATTATTCGCAGAACTTTTAGTTGCATCACAGGAGTTTACTCAAAATAATGAGGGATGCATAGTGTTAGTCTTCAAGATGTCAAACGAGCTATCATCCTGGTTAAATTTTTTAACAAGAGCTCTAAAAATCCACATCGAAGACCTTTATTTGGATGGGGCCAGGATGATATTACAAGGTCTTATATATTAGCATTAAGCCTTTGTTACCAAATTCGTTCATTCGATCAAAAAATAAAATACGTGCGCAATATTGCGAGAAAATGTGCGAAATTTTTAATAAGTTTGGAGGTAACAAATTTAAAGCGATATATCCAGAAATTTTTAAAGAAATAATTCGCAAGGAACAGGAAGATTATATAAAAAGAATGACGAAGCCTCCACAAACTGCTGAAAATGATGCACTTCTTGAGAATGTGTTGGTAATGATCGTATGTATATTGACACGCATTCCTGTATTTATAATTGGCGCACCAGGGTATGTTTAGCTATCAACTTCATATTTATAATAATTTGCGAATAATAACAAATGATAGACTGTCATTTTCTTGTCTTTATTTATTTGTATATTTACAATTTATTAATGTATTTAGTGCGTCAAAGTCCCTAGCTATTCGTCTCGTTAGCCAAAACCTTCGAGGATCTGATTCAGATGATCCTTATTTTAGAGGGCTTCCTCAAGTAAACAAGTTTTATTACAGAACTTTTAGAATTCTAAAT
The DNA here is from genome assembly GCA_003550325.1 of Gigaspora rosea. Classification (NCBI taxonomy): domain Eukaryota; kingdom Fungi; phylum Glomeromycota; class Glomeromycetes; order Diversisporales; family Gigasporaceae; genus Gigaspora; species Gigaspora rosea. The sequence continues at coordinate 987,240 of QKWP01000001.1, read as the reverse complement.
TGTCATATATTTAATCGAAGTACAATTTTTTGTAGGTTTATGTAATTCCACACCAAGGTTCGTCGTCATCAACTTCTGACGGCATTGTCAAAGTATTTGATAAGGCTAATAACTATCAAAAGGGAAATTCGGATGAATTCACATTAATAACAGTTGTCTTACTTGATGAAAGTAAATAACTTTTTTTAATTTGTTGTATTCTTATTTTTGTTTATTTTGAAACTGCTATTTTTTATGAAAGTTGGATTGGCAGAGACAAGCCCATATAATCCATTGAAAGTTTTATATTCCTTACTTGAACCTAGCTATCCTGCGGAGCTTCCAAATGTTTCTGTCATCAGAATCAGCAATTGGAGACTCGACAATTCTAAATCGAGCAGAGCTTCAATAGTACAAAGGTTTTGATATTTATCAAATTTTTGTGATTATTTTCATTATTATACGACTAATAATTTCAATTATTAAATAAATTAGACCAAAATTTGAGCAAAGTGATCTCATTGATACGGCAAAATGGTTGTTAGAAAAAAATAAACTGAAAACTTGGAACAGTTTTCGTAGTAAAAAGCTTCAATCGTTGGCCAATTCCTATCTCGAATATGAAAAAAATCAACCAATTCCTAATTTTCATGGACTTAGGGATTATTATTCTTTTATTAAAAGCCTTAACAATGGAGAAGTATGTATTTTAATCAGAAGTTAGATATTGTTTTGGATTAAAAATAATATAAGATCTATATAAATCAATTTTATATAGATTATATAGATTATATAGATTATATAGATCCTGCAGTATGCAGTAGTACTAGTATTAATATAAATTCATTATATAACTTATATATATATTTTTTATAGCTTAAATCAGAACTAACTCAAATGTTATTTGCAAGAAATTTTGGCGGCACAGATCAATTAAATATGCTATGTCAAGTTCATTTCAATGACGTAATAACAAAATTCCATGGCCGTACTAACCACTTCAAGAATTTTTCTGTTGAAGAACTTATAAAAGCGAATCTAGAAGATAAGAATGCCCGCCATTTAATGATTATTGGCAAAAGCGATTCGATAGTTAATATTTTGACATATAAGTTGAGGCTATGGAGTAAGGAATTTTCAGAAAAAAAATCCTAAAACTGATCAAATTCATACTTGGGATTTGGATCCGGTTATAATTTATGGGAGTCAATTTCCTGATGATTTTGATGGAGATTATCAGTATGGTATACTAAATCGTATTATGGTAAGTTTTCAAAAGTTTTTAGTTCTACATTATGATATGTATAAATTTTGTTATATTTATTTTAGATGTGCATTGAGGCTGGAAAACCATTAATTTTGACAGATATTGAAGTTATTTATGGTAATCACATAATAATGATAAAATGATTTATCTCACTTTATCCTATGAAGAAAATTATAGAATTACTTTGAATCATATAATTCCATAGTATTCTGTAACTGCTTTTTTTTTTTATATGAAAGATTGAAAGGTAACATTCTTTTATATTTAACATAATAGGAAGTCTTTATGATTTATGGAATCAAAACTATATAACTGTTGGCAGGAAGGGCGACCAAAAATATTATACGCGCATCGCACTAGGTGCTTATTCGAATCCTATGGTTTGTGTCATGAAAACTTTCGCTACATACTGGTGCTCAATGAAAAAAATGTAGACTTTGCAGATCTAACGCTTTTAAATCGATTCGAAAAACAAAAAATGTCAATCAATGATATCTTGGATGATGATATGAAAAGAATGGTCGAGGAACTTGCAAATTGGACAAAAAATATATCAACTTGTGTGAAGAAGATATGTCTGTGCTAGATTTTAATGAACATGACATTTTTGTTGGATTGGATAGAGAAGAGACGTTACAAAGCTTAGTTATTCTTAATAGCAACAATTTGCAATTAAAGGATGAAAATAATATTCTTGACAAATGTAAAGAGCAGTTATTAGGAATTGCTTTGTCAGATGGAATTGTATAATCAAAAAAATCCATGCTAGCATCCATAAATCTAACTGAAGTTGATCGTTGGTATAATTTCTATTTGCATCAACAATATAATCATGATATTTCTACGTATATTTGATCCATGCTAGATTCCATCAAGTTACAGAGGAGAAACAAGGATTTAAAGTGATAATTAACACATTTTCAAACATCAATGCTGACATAAATTCTTACTTGAAAGACATTATAACATGTCAAATTGACAAAATCTCAATATTCAAATCCAAAGCTCAACTGCAATCCCGCATCAAATATTTTTGGCAAGAATCAAAGGCTGAACTATTAATATTGCAGTGCGATTTAACAACCATAAATGCTGGGTGCATAAAACTTGCAAAATTCCTTATCGAACAATATAGTAATAAATCCATATTGCAAGAACAAACTAAACATGTTTGTATAATTCTTCATATGAGAAGAAAAAATGACAAACCAACTATATTATCATTTAATTTCATGTGTGGATGGGACTTAGTTACCATAGAGAACTTGACTAAACAGGAATATCCTTTATCAACTTATTTGGATGGAAATTTGATTGAGATATTAAATATAACAAATGCATTTGATGAAATTATTAATCAAGATTTATTGTGGTGTTTGTTATGTATGAAATTTCAATCATCTGATGAATCTGCTAATTACATAAAGTAAGTTTCAAATATTTTTGAGCCTATATTTTAAATAGGTATAAATTTAATTATTATAATTGAACAATGTTAGATTTCTTGCTCGAAAAATTCCAGAACATATAAAATTTTTGGATTGTCTAAAAATCAGAACATTTAACTGGTACAAAGATAATATATCTGAAAATTGGCAATTAACTGTGGCGATTGATAAGACCTACCTATATTTATATTCTTCATTTTCAATAGCCCTCCAAACGTATGCCCGTAACAAAACAAGAAACCAATTGCCAAACTTCTTTGTGAGTTAGAAAAGTTATCGGGTCTAACTACAATCATTTGCAGCAATGATGATATAAGTCTTTTCGAATTTTGGAAAAAAATTTTCATGGATACTAAGATTGTCGATATCAAATTCATGGCTGAACCAAAGCCAGACGTTTATTTCGTACCAAACAAAGGATATAATTTGAAATTTCCATTCTTAACTTATTTTATGGATCAAATCAACAAATTCAAGAGGTTGTATCAACAAGATTTCGAAATTTTAGCGGAAGAAGAAGAAAACTTTGATGAGGAGACTAGAGAACTAAAAGCAATAATTGTAAATGATTGCATTGAAAGATTTTTTAACAACATTATGAATGTATTTCCATTATTTAAGATGCTATATTTCTACGATGCAGCAGACCTTTATTTCAAGGATTTTGTTTCTATTATTTCACCCTTATCTAATGATGAAGAAAATAATGAATTATTATGTTGGATCATCTCTCATCATATGAAACAACAGGTGCCTAACCCCATTAGACTTCACGTGCACTGGTGGTATAATGCTGATTTTATTCTGGCTGAATTACAATTAACCCTGTTATTCCCTGATATTAAAGAAAAAGTGCTTAGCACAGAATTTGATGAGAGTCTGGAATTAAATTTTGAAGATTTCTTATTGGAGCAAGTATCAGAGATGATGATGGAAAATCTTTGTAGCGTCAACATAGACGACCCGATAGATGACACAAATAATACACAAAATCATCTTCAACTTTGGCAGCGTAATGGTATGAATTTTTTATTGTTATCTAATAAATTATCAAGCTCCTTTGATAACTCTACATTGCTTAAGCTACGTGTATATAATGATTTATCCAAATCTCTCCCTTTCATGAAACTTCTCAAAATCAGAAAATTCGAATCGGAATTAGGAAATGATGACATGTTTTCTGAACAATTTATAGAAATCGTCTTTGAAAAATTGGATGAATTGGAGCAAACGGAACAAAATCTGTCAACTAGAAGATCTTTTGTTTATAGATGTTTAGGAGTGCTCCAACCTGATTCGCCTGTTCGCCTTCATCCTTACATGAAAATTTTTTCTCAAGATCCATTACCTTTAACATTTGTCACTATTTACAACATATTCTACATTGAAAGTTTTGAGAAAGTTATATATTCCTTAATTTGATCGATAATCCACTTGAAGTGTTGGAAGATTCAGAACAACTACAAACTATAGAAGATGAACTATTTAAACACACAGATTCATCAATGGAGCATTATGCTGTGATGTAATTCAAACAAAATTTTTTATGACATGCGAATTCAATCAGCTTGCACAATATTATTTGAAAGCAACAGAAATTCTGATCACAAATGATGTCAAAGCTTTGCAACTTATTTCTGCAATTGCGCTTTTAAAAACTTTTGCGAATAAACTTTGGAATTCTACCGTAAAGTCAATATCCTTGACTGATCCAATAGAATTTAAGTTTGAAGCAGACAAATTTAGTATTGATCATTTGAATAATCAATTGACTTTAGATCAACCCTTGATTCATTCATTCAAAGTCTATTTGTTGAAGTTATTACGGCTTAAAGGATTATCTATCAATGAAGTAAAACAATTTTGTGAAACACAACAGCAGCAACTTTCATGGCTTGGCATACTACACTGGGATGACCATGATAGCCGTCTTGATTTCAATCCATATTGGTGTCTTGATCATTACAAGCAAACTGAATTGGCATCAAAAAAAATTAATATAGGAGATAAATCACATTTGAATGAAATACTATATGAAATATCAGATCCAAATGTAAATAATGTAGTTGCGAAAAAAGTTTCTTTTGCAGGAATGATCATAACAAAATTCTATCTTATTCAAGCTTCTCGTGAATTGAAACAATCGGAAAACTATTTGTCCCATCAGATTATTGAATGCTTGAATTCGTCACAACTTCCTACCATTTATAAAAATAGCCTTCTTAATTTCTTGTCGAATAAGTATCAATTTTGTAAGATCACTACTAATAATGACAATACTAAACTGTTTATATCTTCAGTGGTTGCGCACATTGTAGCGCTGCATATTTCAATTCCAGCCAATGCATCTCCATTGGCTGCATATATGCAAAACTTACAAAATTACAAGAATACTTTTATATTGGCATGTCCATCGAATGAACAATCAGTATTACTTAACCTATTGATTGTTGAGACAAAACAAGATCCAAATTACATGTATAAGGAATTGACAAGGTACAATCATTTTTAGATTGACTAATTATGCATAATCAGTTACTTTTTTGCAATAATTAATATATTAATCTATGTATTTGCCAGATATACATGTTCTTGTGGATATATTTATGTTGTTGCTGATTGTGGTAATGTAATAGAAGAAAGCAAATGTCCTAATTGTAAAAAAATAATTGGTGCTGTAAATGGAGAATATGGTAAAACTGCTCAGGGAGCTATTCGCCTGGATGAGGAACCATTAACTCAAATAGTCAATGACCAGGATGAGCAAGGATATATTATAGAAATGCGAAAAACTGAAGATTATTATAGTGTCCGATCGATGTCTCCTGCTGCATATAGAATTCTTCATCTGTTTGTACACGCTATAATTGGTATACAAGCACCTTCAGATATTGTCACTGACTTTATTACAAATAATAAGAACGCAAATAACGTCGGTAATATAATAAATTATTGTAGAAGACATATAAATAATGATTGGGAAATGTTGAAAAATAATTTAGCTTGTGGGGATGAACATTTATCATCAATTATTCATTCCATACTTTCAGAGATGTCACAAGATCCTCTGCAGAAAGTCAAAAAATTTACGACACCTATTCAAAGAGAAGCTTGGGAAGCACAGTTTAGCCAGCGGTATGTTTCTTCAAAAATAAAAAACGCCATTGGAACTGCCACAGATTTTCGTATGGTGATGGCTGCTAGCACTCTGAAAATTGAGAATGAAATTAACGAAATAGTTATGATCAATGACAAATATTGTAAAGATCACTTACCACGTTTGTGGTGTTTGATTGGAGAGACAAGTATGAATAGCTTTAAAGCCTACTATTCATGTAATAACGAATATGCAAAGTCATTCCTATTCATAAATGTCTTTTTAAAGCATGAAAAATACTTATCGCTTATTAAACATATGCTACCTATCGTAAAATTTACACAAATCTTGTCATCATGTCTTTCATATCGTATTGAAAGGCAGGTCGCACGTAAATTAACTTTTCAGCAATTCATCATCAATGAAAGTGAGAGAGATGACACTGGAGAAACTATGAGGTCATTAAATGAAGCATTCAATAGTTTTATGGAATTGTGGAATACTTTGGCACCACATATTAAATGATATGGTTGTACTGACCTACCAAAAGCAACACCAAAAATAAATGATAATTCCTCTATTACTTACGGATTGTTGGAACCACTTAATGAATCTATATTTATATGCGCTATAATAGATTTTGTGGTTAAGCTGCAAAATAATTTTCTCAAAGATACTTTAGTGATCCCTCCAGGAACTTGTAAATCTTTGAGGTTTTTGGAGCATACAAATTTCAAAATCAATGAACAAAATCAAACCAAAATTTGTTATCGTGTGCAATCAATTTCACTTGAGAATGTATCGGAGAAACATATAGTGCAATATGATTTTGAGAATTTTAGTAATGAAAATTTCAAATATAGTCAATTTGATTTAAGAATTGGATATGGTCAAGAAATCCAATATGATCTATATAAGATTGAGGCTGAATTAGGTCTAGCATTAATATATGTGAAAAAATTTATTGAGGCTAACAAACAAGGATTTTATTTAGATACTTTTATATACCACAAAGAAATGTTTAATGAATCTATGACGATCTTGCGTGATATAAAAAATTTAGTAACACAGGAGCTAATTCCAGATGATAAAAAATCAATATTTACGGGATCATCTGGTATGAATTCATTTAATGATAATGTAGAAGGTACACTTACATTGGAGAATCCCAATGAATTGCTTTCTACTTTGAAAATGATTCTATGTTTCCTTAAATATACTTCTGGTGGAGACTATAATATGTTAATTACAGAATACATAACACAATGGATGAAATTATCAGTATTAAAGGAGAATAATAGCAGCTATAAATTGTTATTGAAAGCAGGGTTACAACTCAAGCATGTGGTTGCACTATATGAATTAATTGAAGAACAAGTTGCAGATGTAGTCAATAACTATATTCCTACAAAGTATTGGACTGAGTTGAGTGATTTAATTTAGAAGACATTATAGAAGCAATCAATTTTGACCAAGAACAACAAACCTCAAAAGCTGCAACTGCTACCAAAATTCCTGCAAAGGCATTTATGATAGCTCTGAAGAGATTTGTCATAAGATATTTGTCTAATAATACTAGAAAATTATTTGCTGAAAAATCTCCTTTATCAACTTTTCTTGTTGATAATGATTCTCTTGAATGTTGGCCTGACAATGTTTCTAAAGAAATTATTATTGATAAATTTCCAAAATCATTGTATATTTCTCATGCATTTGCAACTTATAAATTAATTAAAAAGAAAATAGAGGTAATAAAAATCAGTTTGTTATTATATTGGCATTATATTTATTAATCAAAATATTTATTTTAGAAAATACAAACTGCCAAGCAAGAGGTTCAAAATAAAAAAATTAAGGCTAGCCAACCAACTAAAAAAATAAAAAGACATCTAAATTTAAATTTAAATAAAACCTAAAAATTAATAGAATATTATACTATAGCTTGTTATATAAAATTATACTATTGCATATTTTTAGTTGGCAATTTCTATTCATATATCCGTGTATGAATAATGGTGTATTAATAACTCAAAATTTGATTATGAAACACTTTTCAAGTTCTAACAAAAAAAATCTATGTAAGTTTTAGTATAAACTACCTCTAACCCTAACCTTATATCTTAAGTCTTCAAATTTTGTATTAAATTGTTCATAAATTATTCCCATGTTGCATACATGGGTGTAAATTTATAAAATTTCTTTTTAGTTTATCAAATATTATTTATTGCAATAAAACTATATTATTAATTTTTTTCTTCAAATTTTGTATTAAATTTTTTATAAATTATACCCATGTAGCATACACAGATGTAAATTTATAAATTTTTTTTTAGTTATCAAATATTATTTATCACAATAAACCTTTAATAATATTATTATAGGACAAATATGAAACAAAATATATATACATGTATGATTTTATAAATGGGGGCATATATAATTGAACTGAGCCCAAAGCACTATATGTACTACTTTGTATTATAGTTATTTACAATTATGTAATTTATACTGAGTTAAAGAAATTTATTTTTTATAACAAGATTAAATGACTCAGTAAACAACAGTACAAATTTTATAGTAAAAATCAGCGGGCATATGACTAGTTACCTTATATTGTAAGTGAAATGCCATGTGCTTAAATTCTTAAGAAAAAACTCTACAGTAAGTGATTAAAAAATACTCATATCTTATGATCTATCAAACTAATTTAAATGATTTTACTATATTAGAATCACAAAAATTAGCTCTACAACTTTCAATTATGCAACAAGAAAGAGTTACTTACCGTAATAAAAATACTTTTATATGTAAGCAAGCCCTATTACTGCACTATAGAAAAAACATATGAATTTCTGATTTTGTTTATTATAAAGTTTATCATTTTTGTTCTCTTTAAAAATGTTTATCACTTAATAAAAATAGTAACCAAAAATTCATATGATTTAAGAAAATATTCATTGTTTGAACAATAAAAAGTTCCTGATATCATATAAGTCTAAACATTCTGAATGAAAAAATTCAAAAGTATATTAGATAAGTAATTGTTTGCATATTAGTAAAAAGATAACAATTGTTATCTGTTATAAGGCTTCTCTATTCATAATATCTAAAATAATGCATTTTTAAATATATTAATCATACAGCTTTTTTTTCTTACAGGTATGTACAGTATAGAATATATATTTAAATTAATTATTGTAAATTTTGCTAACAGAGGTAAGCAGTCTATAGCAATTAGCTTAATTTTGCTAGGTTTGTTAAATAGAGATAAGTAGTACTATAGTGGTTAGCACAATTTTGTTAGGTTTATTAAACAGAAATAAGTAGTACAATGGCATAGCTCAATTTAATCAAAAGCATTTGCATAGCATTTAGTGCTTAATATTTTAAATAAGTGATTACTAATGTAGCAAGTTGAATTTTAATTGAGATAATCCAATTTACATATTTATATAATTATATAATTACAAAAATGGCAAGATTTTTATAACAAATGTTTTTATCAAGTTTGTAATAATCAAATATAATATTATAAACTTATTAAAAATAATCAATTATTGATTGATTATATTAATCAATTAAGTAATTGATCAAAAAAAAATTAATAAAAAATTTTTAATTTTGTAACTGATCCAAAATATTATTTAATTTAAAGGTAAAGAATTAAGTTAGTGTTCTTTTATACTTAATCAATATTGATTCAATGATTGAATAGCTATTAATACATTTATATACTGAGCCTATAAATTTTATAATTGATTAATTATACTTAAACCTAGAGTATATAATCAAATTTTAATCAAACAAGTAAATTTTTTTAATCAATTATCAATTAATAATTTTTTGTTAAGTCAATTGACTATATAGAGTGCGGACAATAGAAACAGCCCTTTTTTACATTTTTTTGAAAAATAAGTTTTTATTAGATTCATATAAATTTTGACATGATTAACATTTTTCAATTATAAAAAAAGTCAGTTTCTTAATAAAAAATCAAGATAATGTAAAAGAAAAATTATATGAGGCTTTGTAGAGCCAACACATCACGTTATTATCTGATAGTCACCTGTTACCTTTAACAATCAAAATTATGAAATTTGATTAATTCCGGATCAATCTGAAAATTAAAAAAAATGATTAAACTCAATTATCTCAAAATAAGATATATGTAAAAAAGGGCTGTTTCTATTGTCCGCACTCCATATAAAGTATTTAAACTTGTATGATTTTATTATCAATTACAGTATATGCAAACTAATTTATTAAAGAACCTACAGTATTTATTTTATAAGAAATTAGTAAACCAATGAGACATGTACTAAAAAAATTTTTAATATTAAGCTTTAAATTAAATTTATATAATAATTTAATACTAAAAAATAACCCAATTTAAAAAAAGTATAATGAACTGATGATAGTGGCAAATTTAAAGAACATTTAATTAGTAGTGTATATTATATAATAGAGCTATTAGAAGATTTTTATAATTTGACACATATGCACTATAGTACACTTTATAGAATTTTGTGCAATATGAAATCAAACCAATCAGAATAAATTTTTTTTGCTAGTTAGAGTTAGAATAAAATGATAATAGTGCATAAGCAAGAAGAGGAGATCTATAGTAAAATTTTGCAAAGAAATTTTTGTTAAAGAATGAAAATTGGTTTTATAAGCATAAGCTGTAGTAATTTTTTAAATTAGCTATTTTTTTCTAATTTCACATTATACCAAATTTATATTCTGTAATCTGATTGATTTATCAGGTGAATATATTACAACACACATGCACCAAATTATAATAGTCTTGTAGAAAATATACTTTATTACTACAAATAGCACACACCTGCTTGGTATTTTGATCACCTGCACAGTATTTTGAGAATACTCATATGCGCTATTTAGAATCCAATCTAGTTTTTATGCAGTATATAAATATTTATTTGAAAATCAATCTCCTTAAATAGAAAATACATAGATTTGCGGCAAATAATTTTCTAAATTATAGATCTTCAATTTGTTATTCATATACAAGCATAAGCTGTAGTAATTTTTTAAATTAGCTATTTTTTTCTAATTTCACATTATACCAAATTCAGATTCTGTAATCTGATTGATTTATCAGGTGAATACATTACAACACACATGCACCAAATTATAATAGTCTTGTAGAAAATATACTGTATTACTACAAATAGCACACACCTGCATGGTATTTTGATCACCTGCACAGTATTTTGAGAATACGCATATGCGCTATTTAGAAGCCAACCTAGTTTTTATGCAGTATATAAATATTTATTTGAAAATCAATCTCCTTAAATAGAAAATACATAGCTTTGCGGCAAATAATTTTCTAAATTATAGATCTTCAATTGGTTATTCATATACGTATGTATTGTACATAAACAAGTAGTAATCCTGTATAGTATTTATATTTATTCATTTATTTATTTATTTATAACAATATACTATATAAGGTTCGAGCTATTTTGGGATGTGCATGGGCATTATTTCGAAACCCAGTATGCTATTTTTAGGGGATGCAATTTTTGAAATAGCGCCCATGTGCACTATTCCGTGGTAATACAGTAAGGATTATAACAAGAGTTTAATAAACTTAAACAGTTTGTTGAAATCTTTTTTTGAGCTTAATCACAAGTATAATTACTTTTAAAAATAGATTATATAAATTTAACAAAGTTATTAAAATATATCTTAATATATATCTTTTACTTAGAAATTATATAGCTAAACTTATATTTAGTATATTAATTTAAAACTTATATTTAGAATATTAATTTAAATAAAAGTTTGAAAAAATTTTAGTACAAATTTGTACAAGAAATAGTTTAAGTGATAATAGATTATTTAGTCACAAAAAAAAAAATGCAGAATATTTCATCTTTAGTGCCATCTTGGTGCTTATTTAAATAGTTAAATGCAATTGAAATTAAATCCTTCAAAAATAAGACTATATACAAATAATTTGGTCTAAAAAGATTTAACTAATATAATGTCTGAAATAGATTAAGTTTACAATTTGTAGAAGGTCAGACTAATGTTAGGCTTTTGTAATTTTATAAAAAGACTGTTATTGATTTCAGTATTAATATTAAACAAGATATTATAAAGGTTTACAGTAAGAAAAGAGTATTGATTAAAGAAGTTCTTCAAAATGAAAGCAAAATTTTCTTAACTGCAATACTTGGATGTTGCTTCAACACTTGAGTATTTGTTAGTTACAGTACATTACTTGTTATTATTATTTTTGCTAATTTTCTATTATTATACTAGAGTTAATAGCACTAACTGTATTAAGACCAAAACTGATAAGTGGTTTATTACTTTATTACTATTCCATAAATACCATTATGGCACATTTGTAAAATACTGTACTACAAAATTTGAAAATTTTTGACTACTGACAGTGAATTAATTTAATTGACTTTATTATATATTATATGAGTTAGAGATATTGTTGCGTAATTGTGAAATATATTCTGATTTAAATTATGACATACTATGCTACATAATAAAAATTAATATAAATTGAATTTTTTTTAAATTAATTGTTACATAAAATGAAAGAAATTGGCAAAAAAAAATGCAAACTATCCTATGGATCATACTATTAAGTGAAGTCACTATGAAGAAGATTTAAATATTATATCATCAAAGAAGGTGGTTATCCACCTAAATCTTACTGTGTTTACACTAGAGCACCAAATTGTTATCCGATTCCTGATACTATGTCATAGAGACAACATATGAAAAAAAGAAAAAACAATTACTTGTTATATTGATTATTATAATGAAAACCTCAATATACAATAAAATTTGGATTAAATAAAGATAAATTTGTGTTCAGATCATTCACCAACAGATGCAGCAAATGCTTATCTTAATGCTTATTATGACAAGATTACAAGCGAAGAAAAAGCTAAAGATCCAAATATAATATTGTATTTATATATTTATAAGATATTGGGCATACAATGAAAAATAACAGAGAATTTTTTTTATCAGAATTAATGTCACTCACATGTGCTGTGTAGCAGCACATGAGTGATATTAACTCTGATAAAACAAATTTCCTGTTATTTTCGTATGTCCAATATTGATGTTATTGTTCATATTATATTAGCATGTGAAATTTTTTGTCGTAACATTTTGCATAAATGATGTTGTTATTTTATGACAAAAATATCAAGGCAAAAAATTTTTACATAATCATATCACATGAACAATAACAATATATAATTTATTAAAATAAATAAAATTTTACTAATATTAATTAATTAGTTTCAGTGACCAAAGACTAAAATAAATGGAGTTTATTTATTTGGGTTGTAGTTGTCAAAAATCAAGTTAGTTTAAGATAATAAAAAAAACCAAGAATCATCAAACTATTTTCTAAAATTACAAATCAAATGCAAACAATATGATGTAGAAGTTTTAGTACAAGCAGTTTAGCTAGTATTGAAGATCAAATAAAACAACATTTTTCTGCAGAAGATGAGGTTGCAATAAATGAATTAACACTTACAGTAAATAATTCTAGCTCACTTAGGTGATGTGCTATAGTCAGTCTGTATCACTAGCTCTTAAGGCAATATATATAACACCAAGGAAATACTAAATATTTTGGATATTTGTAAATTTGAATCTGAAAAATCTATAATTTCTCTGTTGGACTATAGTACACTTATTAAACTTTGATATTTGTAATATTATAATTAGCTATATAAGTTACAAATATAAATATTAAAATAAAAGATAAAGATAAATTATTTTCTAATATATTAGATAAAAAAAGTTTTACTAAAACATACCTATGTTCTTTTATACCATGTTACACAAAACTATTAGAATAGCCAATAAAAAATTTAAGATCAGGTGTAATATAAAATTTTGTTTCTTTGTTCATTTTTTAAAAAAATATTTATATCTCAAAATTTTGTTTATGAAACTACCTTTGGAGCTCTAATAAAAAAAATTTCTTGCTAAATTTTGTATATATTGTGTATCAAATCAATTTTTGTATTAAATCTAATTTGATATACATTAGATGCCAATTTTTAGATAATGCAAGTAATCTGTTAATTGGTTATCTAGAGTGCGTAGGTTGTAATCTAAGGTGCATAGGTTTTAAACTGATACACTAATACACATTATTAAATTTAATTTTTTATTATTTTATAGCAATAGAGACCCTGTGATTAACCAATCAAAATCAATCACATTATTGTATGATTTCTTTAATTAATAAAGGTTTTTTTATTTAAAAAAAATTACAAAAAAATAACTATTTATAAATATCATTGCATAACAAAAAAATTTTATTATATAATAAACTGCGAACCAATCTGTCCACCTACTTTATTTAAAAACACCCACCAACCCACTTTATTTAAAAGTTCCAGAAACACATAAAATTTAATACAAAAATCCAATAGTACAATTTTCCTGCAATAAAAGTTCCAACAATTCCAAAGACAGCACCAAAATTATATGAAGCTTCCAAAGACAATTTTAATAAAAACTTTAACAAAGACTCTATAATTACTTCAATAGTGAAAACACATATGGAAAAAAGAATTAGTAATTATATAAAAAAAAAAACAAGACAAACTAACAACCAAAAAAAATGAAAAAAACTTACATAAGAATGATGGTACCAATAACTCCCATTGTGACAACTTCAATAGTGAAATATCATATATCAGGATGAAGAGAAGTGTTAGTTAAAATAAAAAATAAATAAAAGGTAAAAACAAAATAATGACCAAAAAATGATCGAAAAACTTACTTAACAGTAAGGCACCAATAACTCCAATAGCAGTGACTCCAATAGTGAAATCACATCTGAAAAAAAGTGTTAGTAAATATATAGTAGAAAGAAAAAAAAGTAAGAAAAATAAAAAAAAACGCAAAATAATAACCAAAAAATAAACAAAAACCTTATATAATGCAATAGTATAAACAACTCCAATTGCGATGACTCTAGTGATAAATCATACCTAGAAGAGAAGAAATATTAGAAATATATAGTAAAAAGAAAAAAAGTACCAAAAGAAAAAAACACATGCAAAGTAATAATCAAAAAATAAATAAAAAACTTACCCAAAGGCAATGATACAGAGGACTTCAATAGCAACAACTCCAGTGGTGAAATACACCTGAAGAGATAAAATGTTAGTAAAATATAGACAAAAAAATTTAGTAAAGTAATAACCAAAAAATGAACAAAAAACTTACCCAATAGTGATGGCACAAAGAACTCCAATCATGGCAACTCTAGCAGTGAATGTTAGTAATATATAGTAGAAAGAAAAAAGTTTAACAACAAAAGTAAAGTAATGGCCAGCAAATGAACAAAAAACTTATCTAATGGTGATGGCATAAAGAACAATAATGAAATCTTAACTGGAATAAGAGCTAGTAATAAAAAAAAATAAAAAGTAGTGCAAAAATTTAAAAGCTTACTCGAAGTCTTTTCCAAAAGCCTGAAAAAATTTTTTTTAGATTTTGATGGTCTTGCATCAGATTACAACCTACGCATTGACAGATGATGTGCATAATCTTAAAATTGGATTATATTTGACACAAGAATCAATTTGACACAAACATATACTGTCTTCCTTATATATAATCACCTCCTATATAATCGCATCATAGTAAAACCTATTTATAATCACACCAAAATCTGCAACCACTTTACTAATAAAATTATAAAAAAATACCTTTTTATAAGCACATTATAATAAAAACCTTCATACAACCACACAATTTGCTGATACAGACTGCATAATTATAGAGGAGAAAGACAGTATACTAATGCCCAGATAAAATCCCAGGCCTCACCCTAACTCTAAAGTAATTAAAATTTATTTTTGTTTTATAAAAATTTATTTTTTTGTTTGTTACATGGATTTGCAAATCTAATTTACCTATGGTAGTAAAACATCATAAGTGTGTTTTATAATATTTGAAAAAGAATAGAAAAATACTAAATCTATTTGTTGTATTTTAAAGCTATTTATAATTGTGTATATTATTTTATAGGATTTTTAATTGTAATATTAGACTAAATATATATATTTATCTGGCAAACTTATATGATCATTAAATTATTTCTTCCTGTTATTCTTTTATATGTTACAATGTAAATATATTTATTTAAATTAAAACTCAGCTGATAACTCTCTACGAATCATGATGATAATGGGCAAATTGTTGAATACAGCAATTTGACAAATAATACAAATAATTAGCTACACGTGCACGAGTTCATTTGCCCAAATTACCATATTTTCGCATAATAATGCACATCTGTGTGTTATTTTGAGTATCTTTGCATTATTTCGAGACTCACATGTGCGATATTTCGGATCAATATTACCAATTTTTAATAATTATATACACTATATTTATATTTATCATTTTTAAAAATGTACCGTATTTGTGTGTAATAACGCACATATGCGTTATTTCGAAATTGCCACTTTTTAAAAAATCCCTATTTGACTCAAAATGATGCACATGTGCATCCTGAATAACGCACCCTTAAGAGTTTGCACAATAAAAAAAATACTTTAAAAGTATTAACAAGTTTGTATCTGATCCTTAACAGTACTTTTATCTCAATTTGGAATGTTTGCACCTATTTTAAATATAAAACCTTATTTAGATAATCTATAATTAAAAATTTAGTAAATACTAGAAATATAACAGTAATTTATATATCATTATATATATTCTTTTTGATTCTTAACAAAATTTTATTTATTTTTATTAGTATGAGCCAGTACAAAAAGATTTGTACCTTAAATATTTTGTAATTTTGACTCTAA
This sequence comes from Gigaspora rosea, assembly GCA_003550325.1. Taxonomy (NCBI): domain Eukaryota; kingdom Fungi; phylum Glomeromycota; class Glomeromycetes; order Diversisporales; family Gigasporaceae; genus Gigaspora; species Gigaspora rosea. The sequence continues at coordinate 970,593 of QKWP01000001.1, read as the reverse complement.
GCAAAAATTTTTATATTTTTGAATAATTTTAAAAACTTTTTAATATTAAATAAAGTAGGCATTAACCACAGTTAAAATTTATGGTACTTTTATACATTGGAAAAAAAATAATCTGGATTTGAAAATGCACTAAAAACATGTTGAGCATACACACGGCCAAACTATAAGGAAGCAAATTACTTTACAGAAACTTGAGGTTGTTTACTGTACATAGTAACTACATAGTAACTATTAAACCAAATAATAACTATATAATTACTATATTTTACTATGCATTTATTGCGCAATAAGGAATTTAGGTTTCTTTAAGTATACAAGTAAGTATAATATTACAAATAAATATTACGTAATATATGGAGATTTTATCTTCTAAATTAATATATGTTAGCCAAGGTATGTATTTCACTTTGTATATTAATCACTTTGTTTGTTATTGATCCTTCTTTTCGTCTAAATAAACCATAAAATTCTATTCCATACGTATGAATGTTAATGGTTTTGCTAAAAAAATTGTTAGATTCTTAAATAATTATTGTTTCAATTTAGACTCAAGTAATCAGTAATACAATAATCATTCATTCATTTCATATACAAAGTAGCAGAAGATTTGGTAATATTAGCATAATTTTGAAAGTAAAGTCAATATATATAATTGGTTATAAATTTAGCATTATCAAATAATTAACTCATAGTTATTAACTCAGTTACTATTACATGGATTTTGTATTACCGTTTTGGTTCTTATTTTGGTTAAGTGTGACCAGTTTGTATTAGATGAGTCGATCGATAATTCTTTTGATTTATGATCAATGGTATCTTTTTCCTAAATGTGGGAGTGAATTGTTAAACAAAAAATAAGTCGTTTTGTATATAAAATTTTATGTGCACTGCACGAACGATCAGACCCTGAGTTTAAAGTAAGGTGCCAAGGTGCAACTCGTGCATTTCATGATAAAATATGCGTAAAACATAACATAATTGCGCCTTATTTTAGGTTTCTTGACATTTTACGGGCTGGTCATCATGGACTTTTGCACCTACTTTTGAGATATTTGTCAATTTCACTTTTACTGCGTCGGTTCTTTTACAGATCTGATGAAATGATAATCTATGATTGTCAAAGACACAATGAAAGTTGTAATGAAAGTGATTACGGAAATTCAGTGATCATTTCTATATTAATCTTTAAGTTTAAATAGTAAAATAAAAATCGATCTTTGTATATACGTACTAGTTAGAAACCTTATATCAAAAAACTTAATATATAATTATGATGTAATAAAAAATAAATGATTGAAAAATTAAAAATTCGATGTGAAAAAATTGTAAAAATATAATGACCTTTTTTATCGTTTAATTTAATGAACGATAAATAGTAATTAATGTAAATGATTGAAGAATTAATAATTGAAGGTGAAAATATTATGCGAGACTTATAATAAAGGTATTAAATATATTAAAAAAACTGATAGTTGATTCGCAAGATTGTGATCTTTTTTTAACTCATTTCTTATTTTGTTTATATGTGACCAGTTTGTATTAGATGAGTTGATCGATTACCTAAATGTGGGGTAAATTGTTACACAGTAAATAAGTCGTTTTATAAATGACACTTTATGTGCACTGCACAAACGAACGAATCCTGAGTGTAAGTGATGTGCCAGAGTGCCAACTCATGCATTTCGTGATAAAAATATGAGTAAAAATAACATAATTGCACTTTATTTTAAGTTTCTCGACGTTTTACAAGCTTGGCATCTTAGACACTTGCACCTACTTGAGATATTTGTCAATTTCACTTTTACTGCATCGAATCTTTTACCAACTGATGAAATGATAATCTATGATCATCAAAGATACAGCAAAAGATTGTAGCGAAAGTGATAACTGAGGTTTGGTGATCATTTCTATATTAATCTTTAAGCCTAAATAAATACGAAATTTTCATATGCGTACCGGTTAGTAAGCCTGAATCAAAAAAATATGATATAATAAAAAATAATTAAATGTGAAGAACATATAATGCAAAATTTACGATTAAACTTAGTACATTGAGAGTTGATTTTTAATTAACAAGAATATGACCTTTTTTGTTATTTAATTAATAAACGATAAATAATAATTAATGTAAATAATTTCGAATTAATAATTGAATGTGAAAAAATTATGCAAAACTTACAATTAAAGTTAATTGGTGATCCGCGAGTCAACCAGAGAGTGGTCATAGTGAAATGTGACGCGGATTACTTATAGAAATTAGGGTTTTGCGAATGTGGAGTGCACACATCTAAAACTTTTTTTATACTAAGTTAATCACTCTTCTGACTTAAGAGGCTTTTGTAGAGCTCGTCAAGACGCATCTAATGGTGGGTAGAGCGTCAAAATCGGCCTGGTGGGTGCTGAGATATCTTTAAAAAACGTTTCCTTTACTATGTAAATTTCTTTGCAAACAATACTATTGTTTGCAAAGAAATTTACATAGTAAAGGAAACGTTTTTTAAAGATATCTCAGCACCCACCAGGCCGATTTTGACGCTCTACCCACCATTAGATGCGTCTTGACGAGCTCTACAAAAGCCTCTTAAGTCAGAAGAGTGATTAACTTAGTATAAAAAAAGTTTTAGATGTGTGCACTCCACATTCGCAAAACCCTAATTTCTATAAGTAATCCGCGTCACATTTCACTATGACCACTCTCTGGTTGACTCGCGGATCACCAATTAACTTTAATTGTAAGTTTTGCATAATTTTTTCACATTCAATTATTAATNAGATTTTGGGGTAAACACATTTGTCTAAATCATTATATTATTGATTTGTTTTATTTATATTATATTTAATATTATAAAATATATTATAATATGATATATTTATATAATATAAATATTTATATTATACTATAAATATGAAATTTATTTAGTTTAATAATGTTTTAAAAATGTTTTTATTAATATTACTAAAACAGTTTTAATATATATTATTTATATTATTATTATTAACTTATAACTAGTAATTATAACGTTTTTTAAAATATAATAAAAACATAATTAACATATAATAATAATATTTTCAATTTTTTTATAGTTTCAGTGAAGACTTGGATTGGCACGGATTTTTGGCCTGTGGTGGACCGTATACCCATACTAATTGGACTCAGGTTTTGCAACACTTTACTAGTCCAAATGGCACGGGTTTTGATTACATAAATTTATATCAACAATCAATATAATATGAACAAACTAATTACACATGTATCAAATTTTGTAACCCAGAACAATTTCATTAGCGAAATTATGAGATATCACAATTTTTTAAAAAAAATCGTATATAGACCTTTTGCTCTTCATGAAATGAACCAACATATACCACCATTACACATATCATTCCGTGAAATGAAGGTGCCATTACATATAACATGACATAATGTGCCACCTTCTGTCGTAATTTCTGTACCACTGTTTACCGTGCCATTCAGTGCGACGCACCTGTACATATCACTCTGATCGTGTCATTTTGTGCATTCCTGGCACCAATCCGTACCACACCCCGGACCACTTTTTTTTATAGGGGGGCATTATCCGAATAATGACCAGGATTAAGCTTAATTTGATCAAAATTCAGAACACTTTTAGGAGTTATTTCGCATTTATACGAAAAGTCTAATTTAGTAATGTTGAATAACTCCGATATAGATGTTATATTTTGTATTGAATTCCAATATTTACAGCTGATTTGCAAATTAGTAGGATTATTATTTTTCATAATAAAATTTTGACCGGTATATTGAAACGATATACTGGCCAAAAATTGTATTATCAAAAATTATATTTTTATTACCAAAATTTACTGTAATTTCGATAATTATATTAAATCTGCTATTATTTTCGCATTAGGGTGAAACCTGCGTTGCGAGGTGGTAAATCCAGTTTGCATATTTTAAATCCTAGTACATAATAAAAAAAAAGATCACAGCATATTTAGTTAGTGCATTTCCGAAAGACAATAATAAGAAGGCTTTTTTTATCATGTACTTTATTCGAAAGAAAAACTGTTAAAGGTTAAATAATTCTCATACGATAAATAAACGTAGTACTAAGAGATGCAGAATTTCAAATTTCATTATGTTTATTACATTGTCCAATCAATGATGAGATTTTGCATCACTAAAATGCTTATAAACCATACACTTCATGATATATATCACTCTGTTCCTGGTATAAATAAACTCTATAAATATCACACCATTTAAAAAATCCCCCCTAGCACGCACTCAAAAATACCTTGTTAATAAAAAGTTTATCACAAACATCAAACTTACTCAACATAATCATTGTTTTTTTTTAAAAAGAAAACACCTGATTAAGATAGCACTTTCATTTAATAAATACGTTATTTGTGATATATTAAACAGTATTGTTAAGTTATTACAAAATTTAATCTATTTTTTTATTTAAAAAACCCCGAATTTTAATGATTTAAATTATTCAAGAAATTATAATACGATCCACTAACGTTAGTACTAGCAAAAATAAAGTATTTATATAATTTCCAAGTGTTAGAATCTGGTAAAGAAAAGTTAGTTAATACTTGAACCCAATCATTTGCATCCAATCCTTTCATATTATAAGCAGATTCTGTAGTATATTCAATCTCCCAGGTAACTTTGCCTTCGTTGTTGGCTTTGGTTAAATCACTATAATACTGAGTCCAACTTTGTAATTTACCAAAGTCTATAGGAGAAGTTGAATAAGTGAATTCTCGAAATGCAGGGTTGAGAGCTTCAAATAAAGATTTGAATAAGATAAAATGAACATTTAAAATATTTGAAATAAAATATTATGAATAAACTTTTTACCTGGAAGAATTGAAGGTGCATTGTATAAAGCCATCAATATATTTTTATAATTATCAGGTGATTGTAATGTCTGAGGATCACCAAGTCCAATAAGTTTATAACCAGAAGGTGAGTTTGGTATGAGAAATGCCGTATTATCTTCATTTGTATGTCCTGTATTATGTTGGTTTAATGGTCAAAAATTTTCAAATATAAAATACACGACGATGCGCTTGAATAAAATTTACCAGAAAAATGTCCATAAATAACATCATAATAACGGCCAAGCAAATCAACATATGAATTATAACATGATTCATTATATTGTGAATACCCTATAAAATTAAAAGAAATTAAATGTTATATATATATTCATTCATTTAGTTTTAAACAAATAAATTTATATATTATACTTTATTATCACCTGTAACATTAATAGGAGGTATATGTAGTAAAATATAAACTTTTCTATTATCATGTTTTGCATTTTCCAATTCATTTTCAAACCATTTCAATTGTATTTCACCAGGTGAATTTGAAACTGAACAATCTGGTGATTGTAAATTTTCAGGATAAAAATACATTGAATTCAAGCTTATGACCGAAAGATTGGAATTAATATCGTGACGATAGTAGCCACCAATTAAAAAGTCATCTGTTATATTTAATTTTAAAGGAGCCCATGCGTTTTTCACGGCCGGGAATAGGTCATTTGGACCTGGTGGAAGTTGGTCATGTTCTAAATGGATATAAACAAATCTTTGTTAATTGTTATAATTCTAGTTGATAAAGTTAACAAGAAATCCATACGGAAACTCATACCGAATTCGTCGTTATTTCCAAGTGTAGGAAACTTTATAAATAGATAAAAAACATAATTATTTTAAATATATGTTAACAAATATATTATATAATATACAATAAAATAACGCACAAACTTTATCTTATCAGGGTCATAAATATCTGTAAAATATTTAACGATGATTTCATGTCCGAAAATAATTTGATCCCTAGTTCTAGGGATTGATTTATCTCTATCATGCCTAACGAAGTCTCCAGTATAAATAATAAAATCAACATTTTTAAAATTATTTTGTAAATAAGACATTGTTTCATTGCTTAAAGCATATGGAGTATCACATCTAGATAATAAAGTTCCATATTCTCCCGCAGTGTTTGCCTCAGGATTAGTATCGTTTAGTCGGTGGCATAATTGATTAGGATCACTTTTATTTACGTAAAATGGGTCAACATGAATGTCTGTTATTTTGAAAAGATGTAAATAAAATTACAAGAATAATTGTGAATATTGGTCCGAATTAATCTAAGCAATTTTAAAAAGATACTTGCCAGTGACATGCAAAAATTTTCCGAAAAGCTCATTAGTTGCAGCTTCACATTTTAATTCTCCTTCAATTATAATAATGAATAATAAAACAGTGAAAATTAATTTCATGATGAACTTCATGATTTTCAAAAATAAATCAACGTTTACAACTTTCTAGACCTTTATAAATTTTTAATAGTCTATATTTGGACTTTCGGCTTTCGCTTGACGGCTCCAACCATTTTATCGTCATGGCTTAGGTTATAAAAACTCAGCCACCGAATGCGAAGGTTAAATTCAAAGATTTAGACGAGTTAATTACGATAATTACGCTCCAATAGCGTATTTCGTATATAAAAACTCTCGTGAAAGGTAATCTTATATTAAAACAACGTGAAAGTTATGTATATGATTCCGTTCGTGAATTGAGTTTATGCACTAATATCTTGTGTGAATGTAACGAAATTGAAATATATGGTGTACAACCATAAAAAAATTCGAAAATTAAGGAATCAACTTTTTTAACGTTAAGATCCCAGATAAAACAGGATAGGCTTGTACATACAAATCTTCAGAGAATGAATATATGCTTTTTCTTGAAACGCATATCATAATCTGCACGATCGACAATAATAATAATAATTATGCACAGTACATGGCTTCTTCGATAGTGAACGCGGAGAGTGGTATATACATATAGTGGCTCAACATACCATATCGAAATATATTTATGACTGTATAATTTATTAATGGCAATAAATTTATCATCAAGGGTGAAGTTCAAAGCCTTGATCTATCCTTTTATTAACGATATTCCTTAAATGACAATATCGCGATTATTGACTTTATATATGTTAGGCAAAACGTGGCTTGGCAGCAGGTATGCAGCAATCTAAGATCTTTGAATGTTGTGATTGACATGTGAAAGAACGCTAATTCTAGTTTGGTTAGAGGTGATGAATATTATTAGTCATGTCCATATATAAAATAAGCAGTGAAGTAATATGATATTAATAGTTGTGTCCAAAAAAGTATTTACCGATAGCTTTTTTAAAACTTTGTCTTTAAAAAATCTTCTGTAATAGTTTTTACATTAACGACATTAGCATTTTACTTGATGTTTATTTTCGGGTTATTACTGGTTATTTCTAAATTTGTTTGGATTGATCTTAAACTTATGAATTTCATTAATATTTTAGTGTATCCTCGTGAGCCTCCACATTGCCCATTTTAACCAAAAAGGAAATTGTTTATTCCAGCATTTTTATATTGTACTTGAGCATTACGTATCAGTTCTAGTGCTGTTCCCCAAAAAAATTTTTATCGATTTCATGTTATATTTATAAAAAAAAAAGTTCTAGGGCTTTGCATTTTTTTAAGTAAATATTTGTAAACTATTACCTTTTTTTTTTAATTAACAATACAGCAATAACGGTAAAAATCAGGCATTGATCGTCTCACGTGAGTTAGCTGTGTTTAATTTTTTTCTTTGTTTGTACTGAAATCTCAAACATGGTTGTTATTTATCGTGGCGCCAATCTGTATATTTTTGATTTAATTCGTGACACATTTCATTGGAGAGGTCTGCCAACTAAGTAAACCAAAATAATATGTAGCTACTATAATTAAAGCTTACCGAAATTTTTTGATCAGCATGATTATTAAGTGACATATCTATTGGTACACAATGAGAAGTTTCGCGCTACCCTGTTAGAATTTATTAAACCGAGATAAGATCATAAATTATTTGTTAATCTATCTCAGATCATTGTTATTTTAGAAATGATGGCTATGTAATGATGTACTGTTTATACAGCAGTGTTTCGGCCGAAACCGCCCCCCAAAGTCCGAAACGTTTCGGCCCTGTAGTTTCGTATCGCACAAAATCCGAAACTTCCGAAATTGCCGAAACCTCCAAATGGGCGAAACCCACCGAAACTGGGCGAAACCGAAACTTCCGAAACTTCCGAAACCTCAGAAATGCGGCGAAACCTTCCGAAACTGGACGAAAACAAACTTCCGAAACTTCCGAAACTTAGCAAAAAAAATAAAAATAAAAAATAATCCCGTAACCGCGACTTGCTAGAATAAATAA